>JABUQX010017103.1:0-17500 GCA_015478945.1 Trachelipus rathkii | reverse complement strand
TGGGTCAATTTTTGCCCACGGTAATTTTTGATCTTCATTTAGGGGCTTAGCCGTTTTTGATGTCTTAACGTTGTTTGACCATGATATTTCGGCCTTGACCTTGACAGATACCATGGGTCATTTTTTGCCAACGGTAATTTTTGGCCACCCTTTGGTCCCACCCGTCACATATTTTGTTCCTAACTTGTACGCATGTATGGACCTACCCTAACTTGAACACCTACACACGTGCGCGTGCGCAACACACACACACACACACACCACACCACACGGCACACACACACACACACACCCACACACCCACTACACTCACACACACTTACACTTATACAGACATTCACTATGACACTTATACACACTTCACTATTGACACTACATTTAACCCAGAGACACTTTTACATTTACATTTATACTCACGTTACAAAACACACTGGCAATCCTTTTGGTCGTTCGCAGTGGTGTCAATTTTTGACCCACGGTAATTTTTGTCCTTCCTTTAGGACTTAGCCCTTTTTTGATTTCTTAACCTTGTTTGACCATTATATTTCGGCCTTTTGACCTTGCCATATACCATGGTCAATTTTGACCCACGCTACTTTGATGGCTTATGCGCTTCCCAACCACGTAAGAATATCTTAGGATGATTTCTATTCAGGTGTTTCTATGAGTGTTCTATGAGTATTCTAGGAGTGCCAGGTGAGTGCCAATGAGCAGTGCCAAGTGAATGCCAATGAGTGCCAAGTGAGCACATAGTGCAAAGTGAGTGCCACATAGTGCCAACTGAGTGCAACCGTTTTTCAAGCCTTTTCTAGCCTCCCTGAGCCTAGAATAGCCCTAATATGGGTGTCTACCCCTAGGTTATAAAGTATGAGGATTCGATTGGTGTATATTACCAAGTTTTGCATAGATGCTTCCTACTATTAGTTAGTCTTTTTCTAACACTTATACCACACATACACTACGACACTTATACACACATTCACTATTGGACACTTATACCACACTATGACACTACATTAACCATATACACATTACACTACATCCACCACACAGATACACTTACACTTACACTCACACACTCGATATTTTGGTGCCTCTATTTTGAATCCTCAACTTTGATGCCTCAACTTTGATGCCTCAACTTTTATTTTGATGCCTCAACATTGATGCCTCACCAGCATAAATGCCTCAGCATTGATGCCTTAACTTTGAAGTCATCTTTGTTGACGTCATCTTTGATACCATCTATATTGTGATTCATCTTTTGATGAATCACCTTTGATGGTTCATCTCTACGCCACATCATAGAACAGAGTTTAATATTAATGTCTTCCCCTAGTTCATAATTGGAACACCAGGGCGCCGCATGCGCCCCTCCCCGCAAAGGATGGAAGCCCCGCACCCGCAGGTGCGATCCGCCGCGTCCCGCCCGCCGCGTGCGCCCGCTGGCGCAATATTTTCGCGTTCCCGCCCGCCGCGTGCGCCCGCGGAGCAATATTTCTTCGCGTTCCGCCGCCGCGTGCGCCCGCAGGCGCAATATTCCTGCGGGAATGAAAAATATATATATATATATATATATAATATTATAATATATATATATATATTCACTATAAGTCATTCATTTTATTTCATACTAAACATTTTCAAGAAAAATTTTCTTTTCAAATATACTATGAGTCATTCATTTTATTTCATACTTAAACATTTTTATTAAAAACATTTCGCGAACCTTAAAAACTGTAACTCATTACAGACCTATTTTTATTATTTTATTATTTATTAAATTATTTTTTACTTAAATACTTTTTAAATTTTAAATTTTTAAAAAAAAGTTCAGATCACATTTCGGAAGACAGCAGTGAGTCTGATATATAAATCATTTTTATTTTACATTACATTGTACGAAATTTATTAAAAAACATTAACATTACATTACCTTAAAGCAGTAAAATCAGTAAAATCAATAGAGGTGTGACCTAACACCAAGGGGTATTAGTATGCTCATATGTTTTACTGCTTTTACTGCTTTAAACTCATGTTTTACTGACTTTAACTCATGTTTTAGCTGCTATTAACTATATGTTTTATGCTTAACTCATATATTTATTAACTTAACATACCTTAAAGCAGTACAATCAGTTTAAATCAAATAGAGGTGTGACCTAGCAACATAGGGCTTAGTATGCTTTTGTTTTACTGCTTTACTGCTTTAACTCATGTTACTGCTTTAATTCATATGTTTTACTGCTTTAACTCACATACATTACATACCTTAAAGCAGTAAAATCAGTAAAACGAGAGAGAGGTGTTACCTACACCTAGGGTGGATTTAGTATGCTTTTTGTTTTACTGCTTTACTGCTTTACTTTCTCTTTACTGCTTAACTTCTGCTTTTACTGCTTTAAACTTTCTAGCTTTAGCTGCTCTTAACTTTCTGCTTTTACGACTTTAACTCATTATGTTTTACTGTTTTTAACTCATATATTATTAACATTTATGTTTTTTATTTTGTTTTAATACTTTTTATTTATTTTATTATTATTTTTATTTATTTTTATTATTATTTTTATTTTTTTTTTTATATTTTTATTATTATACTTAAGTGTTATTTACTTCAGGCCTATTGTTATTATTATGTTAGAACACACATTCAATGACACTTATACACAACAATTCACTATGACACTTATTCACACTTCACTATGCCACTTACATTTTACCCATAGACACTTACATGTACACTTATACAACACGCTGGTCGCACACACACACACACATTACACACACACACACACTTACACTTATACACACAGACATTCACTATGACACTTATACACACATTCCCTATGACACTTACATTTACCCATAGACACTTACATTTACACTTACACACACTCACAGATTTACTTACACTCACACAGATTACTTACACTCACACACAGATTTTACTTACACTCACACACGCACACACATCACACGCACACTCACTTACAAATATAACATAATTTATTAAAACATTTATGTTTTAATTAAAACCACGTACATTTATTATTACTCATTCAATTATAACTAAATTTATTTCAAAGTTTCTTAAAACTTCTATAATAAATCATTCATTATCTTTAAACAAAGAATTTATTATTAACTGCTAATACTTTTTGTTTATAAAATTTTATTTATGTCAAGTTTTAAAATAACTTTTACTAAAATTTTATGAAATTTTATTAAAAAACAATATTTTACGTTACCTTAAAGCAATAATATTCAGGTAAATCAGTAAGGTCAGCCCCTTAGCACCCCTTCTACACCAAGCTTGTCACGTTTTGTTATTGACTTATGCTTGTACATTCATCTTTAAACCATGTAAAAGTATAAAAAATAACAAATAAGTTCTTCTCTGCTAACATAACAAGTATTTTATTAAAATCTTTCTAAGTCCTTATTTAAAAAAAAAACAATTATTCACTTACATTTATATTATTCGCTCGATTTTAACTAAAAAAATATTTCAAAGTTTTTTTAAATAATTCGGATTTTCGTTTTAATTATTATATTATTATTATTATTATCTATGTACATTGACAATTCATCACGAGAAAACACACAACAACCCGCACTCCTTATAGATACGAAACTGACCTCTCTCTGTATAATGTGTTTTGTAGGATAATCCTTTTTTGTATCCCGGGGCGATTTAGGCCTAATTCCAGGTCAACATATATTTCAAAAACTGACCTTCTTCTGTAAAATGTGGTGCAGTAACTACGTTAGGCCTAAATTTAGGCCTAAATTTAGGATAAGCCTTTTTGTATCCCAGGCTATTAAGGCCTAATACCAGGTCAAAAGGTAATTTCACGGTATAGACAAGAATCGAGAAATCAAACTTATTATTATTTTATAAAATATATTTCAAACTGAAACATGCTGGATCAGTAAGATCCTTTAACAGGTAAGAAGGAAATGTTTACCTTTCTTGTGCGTGGACGGGAGTAAATCCTATCTCTATATGACCTCGTATGGGATTGGTCGAGAATTATTTTATCGCTTTTTGGTGTTTAAGGTATGAAAAAAGCATGTTTTTTCAATATGTCCTGAGCCCTACTCTTATTGGATTTGGAAAAATTATATTTGAGGCAGGTATGTTTTAGACCCAGACTCATTTTAAAATCATACTCGTTTTGGATGTTAAACGGTGCACAAATTCTGTGCTCAGTCTTGAAAGTGCTTTATTTTCATCAAGTGTATTACAGTGAATATATCATGACCCATCTTAACAGATACACCTCTATAGAAGATATTGTACAATGGACAGTCAAGATCCCTGACTACGGTGTTTCATTCTTATATATAAAAGAAAACCTAATGGGTTTGAATTTTTTACATGTATTAATCAACCTATATGCGCTAGTACCAAACGTATTTTTATGAGCGCAGATGAACTACTCTGTATATGTCACCATGTTGAAGAATGGATCAAGGTACACAAGTCCAGCGAATTTTTAGACTCACCGCAGATTGTTATTAGTCTAAGAGAGGGTAGCGATGGTAGGCAACTTACTCTCGCCTTTTCTAAGTATGTAATTACACACAGAATAGGTATGGAACTTCTAGTATGGAAGACGTTTAATGAATCATGTACATTTGATCCTACTACTCATAGAATCAGTATTAGAGGTATACAGCGGCTGAAATATATGTCTGAAGTTCGCAAGAGGGTATTAATGCAAATGAAGAAGACTGAAATACTGGGTAATTACGTAGCTGTAGCTCATTCTATGTTATACCAGGAGTATTGTGCATTTAAGAAAAACCTAACTGATGACCCTGAAACTATCATTGAAAACTTCTTAAAATCCATGAGCGTGCAGAAATTCATCTATCTATTTAGAAAACAATGGAGCGGAAGTATTTATTCTGCTGACCCTGACAGTAAACACACTATGATATCTGAGAGAGAACTTTTTACATATGTGCTATCGGATGGTATTGAAGAGATAAGAAACTATTTGAGGAACAACAACGCAAATGATAAGCATATTTGCAAAGATTTAGAGAGTTTAAATTTGAAATAGTCATAAACATCATTTGTAAAATGTATGTGGAAGTGTTATATTTAATGTTAACCTTATATATATATAAAACCAATGTAAATAATTTATACTCTTGTAGTATATTAATTTATCCTATTATATAATAAATATATATATATATATATATATATATAATATATATATATATATATATATATATATATATATATATATATATATATATATATATATATATATATATATATAATTGTAAGTTAATGATTATTAAATTTCCATTTATATAGTTAAAGTTTTTTTATCCTTATTTTTACTTTCTTAAAATAAATAATTTACATGTATTGTTAAGAGCTGTGAAATAAACGAAAAACTGGGCTCAGGATATGAAAAGAAACATTGTTTTTCATACCTTTAAAAACCAAAAAAGCGATAAAATAATTCTCGACCAATCCCATACGAGGTCATATAGAGATAAGAATTACTCCGTCCACTCACAAGAAAGGTAAACATTTCCTTTCTTACCCTTGCGCTTAAAAAAAGGGGGGGTTCCTTACCGAATTTTTTTTTTTCCAGACATGTTTCAGTTTGAAATATATTATTAAAATAATAATAACATTGAGTCTCGATTCTGTCTATACTGAATTACTTTTGACCTGTATAGGCTTAAAATCAGCGTGGATTACAAAAGGCTTATGCCTAAAATTTAGGCCATAAAATTTAGGGATAAGCCTTTTGTATCCCACGCTGATTTAAGCCTAATACCAGGTCAAAGGTATTTAGACTTTCGATGTTGGGTATCAATGTTATATTATTTTATAAATATATTTCAAAATGTAAAACATACTGGTTCGGTAAGATCCTTTAAGCAGGTTAAAGAAGGAAAGTTTTTAATGGGCTAGTAGCCGGGACGGAGTAAATCCTTATCTCTATATGACCTCGGATGTGATTGGTCGAGAATTATTTATCCGCTTTTTGGTTTTTTTTAAGGATGAAAAAAAACATCTTTTTTCATATCCTTAAGCCCTACTTCTATTGGATGAAAATTATAATTGAGCAGGTATGTTTGACCAGACTCATTTTAAAATACTATTTATCGTTTGGATGTTAAACAGTGCACAATTCTGTGCTCAGTCTTGAAAGTGCTTTATTTTCATCAAGTGTATTACAGTGATATATCATGACCCATCTTAACAGATACACCTCTATAGAAGATATTGTACAATGGACAGTCAAGATCCCTGACTACGGTGTTTCATTCTTATATAAAAGAAAACCTAATGGGTTTGAATTTTTTACATGTATTAATCAACCTATATGCGCTAGTACCAAACGTATTTTTATGAGCGCAGATGAACTACTCTGTATATGTCACCATGTTGAAGAATGGATCAAGGTACACAAGTCCAGCGAATTTTTAGACTCACCGAAGATTGTTATTAGTCTAAGAGAGGGTAGCGATGGTAGGCAACTTACTCTCGCCTTTTCTAAGTATGTAATTACACACAGAATAGGTATGGAACTTCTAGTATGGAAGACGTTTAATGAATCATGTACATTTGATCCTACTACTCATAGAATCAGTATTAGAGGTATTCAGCGGCTGAAATATATGTCTGAAGTTCGCAAGAGGGTATTAATGCAAATGAAGAAGACTGAAATACTGGGTAATTACGTAGCTGTAGCTCATTCTATGTTATACCAGGAGTATTGTGCATTTAAGAAAAACCTAACTGATGACCCTGAAACTATCATTGAAAACTTCTTAAAATCCATGAGCGTGCAGAAATTCATCTATCTATTTAGAAAACAATGGAGCGGAAGTATTTATTCTGCTGACCCTGACAGTAAACACACTATGATATCTGAGAGAGAACTTTTTACATATGTGCTATCGGATGGTATTGAAGAGATAAGAAACTATTTGAGGAACAACAACGCAAATGATAAGTATATTTGCAAAGATTTAGAGAGTTTAAATTTGAAATAGTCATAAACATCATTTGTAAAATGTATGTGGAAGTGTTATATTTAATGTTAACCTTATATATATATAAACCAATGTAAATATATTTAATACTCTTGTATATATTTAATGTTATCCTTATATATATATATATATATATATATTATATATTATATATATATATATAGTATTATATATAAATATATATATAATAATAATATATATATATATTATATATAAATCATTTGTAAGTTAATGATTATTAAATTTCCAATTATATAGTAAAGTTTTTATTATCCTTATTTTTACTTTCTTAAATAAATATTTACATGTATGTTAAGAGCTTAAATAAACGAAACTTGGGCTCAGGATATGAAAAAACATGTTTTTTCATACCTTAAAACCAAAAAGCGATAAAAAATTCTCGGACCAATCCCATACGAAGTTCATAAGAGATTAGGATTACCCCGACCAATCACAAGTAAGTAAAACATTTCCTTCTTACCTGCTTAAAGGATCTACCGATCCAGGATGTTCAGTTGAAAATATATTTATTAAGAAATAATATAACATTGATTCTGATTCTTGTCGTATTACTGGAGATTACCTTTTTGACCTGTATTAGGCTTAAATCAGCGTGGGATACAAAAGGCTTATCCTAAATTTAGGCCTAAATTTAGGCCTAACGTAGTTATTGCGCCACATTTTACAGAAGAAGGTCAGTTTGAAATATATTTTGACCTGGAATTAGGCCTAAATCGCCCCGGGATACAAAAGGATTATCTACAACACATTATACAGAGAGAGGTCAGTTTCGTATCCTGAAGGAGTGCGGGTTTGTTGTGTTTTCTCGTGATGGATTGTCAATGTACATAGATAATAATAATAATATAATTAAGAAAAAATCCGATTATTTAAAAAACTTTGAAATATTTTTAGTTAACATCGAGCGAATAATATAAATGTAAGTGAATAATTGTTATTTTTAAAATAAGAACTTAGAAAGATTTTAAAAAAATACATGTTTTTTTTAGCAGAGAAGAACTTATTTTGGTTTATTTTTATACTTATTATTGAGTTAAAGATGATTAAAGCAGGTAAAGTGCAATAGAACCAAAAACGTGAACATAGCTTGGTGTAGAGGGTGCTAGGGGCTGACCTTACTGAATTTACTGATTATTGCTTTAAGGACGTAAAATATATGTTTTTAATAAAAATTTCATAAAATTTTAGTAAAAGTAATTATAACTTGATAGTTATAAAATTTATAAACAAAAAGTATTAGCAGTTAATAATAAATTCTTTGTTCAAAGATAATGATTGCTTTATTATAGAAGTTTTAAGAAACTTTGAAATAATTTTTGTTATATTTGAATGATTAATATAAATGTACGTGTTTTAATTAAAACATTTAAAAAATGTTTTTAATGAAATTATACTTATATGTGTAAAGTGAGTGTGCGTGATTGTGTTGTGTGTCTGGTGTGTGAGTGTAAGTAAATCTGTGTGTGAGTGTGAGTGTTAATTCTGTGTGAGTGTAAGTAAATCTCGTGTGTGAGTGTAAGTGTAAATGTAAGGTGTCTATGGGTTAAATGTAAGTGTCTTAGTGAATGTGTGTATAAGTGTCATAGGGAATGTGTGTATAAGGTTGTAAATGTGTGTGGTGTGTGTTGTGTATGTGTGTGTGTGTGTGTGTGTTGTGAATCGTGTGTTTATAAGTGTAAATGTAAGTGGCTATGGGTAAATGTAAGGTCATAGTGAATTTGTGTATAAGTGTCATAGTGAGAGTGGGTGTATAAGTGTCATATGAATTGTGTGTTCTAAAATAATAATAAACAATAGGCATGAAGTAAATAACAGTAAATAATAATTAATAAAATAAAAATAAAAAATTAAAATAATAATAAAAATAAATAAAAATAATAATAAAATAAATAAAAAAGTTAATATTTAAAACAAAATAAAATAATATGAATTGTTAATAAATATATGAGTTAAAACCGTAAAGCAGAAAGTTAAAGTCGTAAAGCAGGAAAGTTTAAAGCAGTAAAGCAGAAGTTAAAGCAGTTAAAGCAGAAAATTAAAGCAGTAAAGCAGAAAGCTTAAGCAGTTAAAACAGGTAAAAACAAAAAGCATACAATCCACCCTAGTGTTAGTAACACCTCTATTGTTTTACTATTTACTGCTTTAAGGTATGTAATGTATGTAAGTTATATGAGTTAAAACATATGAGTTAAAGCAGTAAGAAACATGAGTTAAAGCAGTTTAAAGCAGTAAAAACAAAAGGCATACTAAGGCCCTAGTTGCTAGGTCAACACCTCTAATTGTATTGTACTTGATTTACGCTTTAAGGATGGTAATGTGTAGTAAATATATGAGTTTAAAGCAGTAAAACATATGAGTACTTAAGCAGTAAAACATTGATTTAAGCAGTAAAACCATGGTTAAAGCATAAAGCAGTAAAACAAAAGCATTCCTATTCCCCCTTGGTGTTAGGTCACACCTCTATTGATTTACTGATTTACTGCTTTAAGGTATGTAATTGTCTAATGTTTTTTAATAAAAATTTCGTACAATTGTCAGTAAAATAAGAATGATTATATATCGAGAGCACCTCGGGATTTTTTCTTCTTACATAATACAATTTTTTAAAAATTTATAAATAAAAAGTATTAAGTAAAAAATAATGTTAATAAATGTATGTGTTAAATAATAGGTCTGTAATGAGTTACAGTTTTAGGTTCGCGAAAATGTTTTTAATAAAAATGTTTAAGTATGAAATAAAAATGAATGACTCATAGTATATTTGAAAATTCTTTGAAATGTTTAAGTATGAAATAAAAAATGAATGACTATAGTATATATATATATATATATTTTTCATTCCCACAGGAATATTGCGCGCGGGCGCACGTGGCGGGCGGGAACGCGGAAATATGGCGCCTGCGGGCGCAACGCGGCGGGCGGGGACGCGGCGGATCGCACCTGCGGGTGCGGGGCTGCTGTCTTTGCGTGGAGGGCGCATGCGGCGCCCTGGTGTTCCAATTTGAACTTAGTGGAAGACATTAATATTAACTCTGTTTCTAATGATGTGGCGTAGAGATGAACCATCAAAGGTGATTTCATCAAAGATGAATCATCAATATAGATGGTATCAAAAATGACGTCATCAAAGATGAGTCATCAAAGATGAACCTTCAAAGTTGAGGCATCAAATGCTGAGGCATTTATGCTGGGGCCATCAAAAGTTGAGGCATCAAAGTTGAGGCATCAAAATATCGAGTGTGTGAGTGTAATTGTAAGTGTATCTGTGTGTGTAATGTGAGTTGTAATGTGTATATTGGTTTAATGTAAGTGTCATAGTGTGTATAAAGTGTGTCATAGTGAATGTGTGTATAATTGTCGTAGTGTATGTTGGTGATAAGTTTAGAAAAAGGACTAACTCTAGTGGAAAGCATCCTAGCAACTTGTAATATACACCAATCGAATCCTCATACCTTATTACATGGGTAGATACCCATATTAGGGCTATTCGGGGCTCAGGGAGGCTAGAAAAAGCTTGAAAAAAGTGGCACTCAGTTGGCACTATGTGGCACTCACTTGGCACTATGTGGCACTCACTTGGCACTCATTGGCACTCACGTGGCACTCATTGGCACTCACCTGGCACTCCAACCTGGCACTCATCTTAATTACTCAGTAGAACGACTAATAGAACACACTGAGTTTACTTCTTTATTGGTGGGTGGGGAACCATCAAAAGCCAGCAAGCTAGCGTGGAGGTCAAAATTGACCCATGGTATATGGCAAGGTGAAGGCCCAAATATCATGGTCAAACAAGGTTAAGACATCAAAAAAGGGCTAAGTCCCTAAAGAAGACAAAAAATTACCGATGGGTCAAAATTTGACCATGGACGGACCAAAGGATTGGCAGATGTGTTTGTACGTGAGTATAAGTGTAAATGTAAGTGTCTATGGGTAAATGTAAGTGTCATAGTGAATGTGTGTATAAGTGTTATAGTGAATGTCTGTATAAGTGTAAGGGTTTGTTTGTGTGATGTGTGTGTGTGTGTGTGTGTGTGTGTGTGCGCGCGCCGCGCGTGTATGGGTGTTCAAGTTATGTAGGGTGCCATAACAGCGTACAAGTTAGGAACGTAAATAATGGTTGACGGGTGGGCAAGAGTGGGCAAAAAATTGGCGTGGGCAAAAAATGACCCATGGTATCTGGCAAGGTCAAGGCCGAAATATCATGGTCAAACAACGTTAAGACATCAAAAACGGGCTAAGCCCATAAAGGGTGCCCAAAAATTACCGTGGGCAAAAATTGACCCATGGTCGAAAAAATTAGGGGGGCGTAAAATAGGGGGGCAATACGTACAACGGTTGCTTACGCAACCGTTTTGCGCAACCCTTCTTCGAAGGGTTGCCAAAAATTAGGGTTGCCGAAAAAATTACGGTTGCCAAAAAATTAGGGTTGCCAAAAAATACCGTGGGTCAAAAATGACCCATGGTCGAAAAATTAGGGGGCGTAAAATAGGGGGGCAATACGTACAACGGTTGCTGACGCAACCGTTTGGCGCAACCCTTCTTCGAAGGGTTGCAAAAAATAGGGTTGCCATAAAAAATTAGGGTTGCCAAAATTGACCCATGGATGACCAAAGGTTTGGTCGAAAAAAATAGAGGGGCAACACGTACAACGGTTGCTGACGCAACTGTTTGGCGCAACCCTTCTTCGAAGGGTTGCCAAAAAATTAGGGTTCTCAAAAAATCCGGGTTCTCAAAAAATCCGGGTTCTCAAAAAATCCGGGTTCTCAAAAAATCCGGGTTCTCAAAAAATCCGGGTTCTCAAAAAATACCGTGGGCCAAAAATGACCCATGGAAGACCAAAGGGTTGGTCGAAAAAAAGGTCAAGGCCCAAAAAGGTGAAGCCCCAAAAAGGTGAAGGCCAAAAAAGGTCAAGGTCAGGTAAAAATTCGAGCTCAAAAAAGGTCGCGGTCAGGTAAAAAATTTGGGCTCAAAAAAGGTCAAGCCCAAAAAGGTCAAGCCCAAAAGGTCAAAGGCAGGTAAAAAATTGGGCTCAAAAAAGGTCAAAAGAAGGTCAAGGTCACGGTGGTCCAAATATGGACCGTAGTCTGGAATACACTCCCTACTACTTCTCTAATACGTTCATTCCTCATTTTATCAATTCTTCTCGCACCTAACACGCCTAAGATTGTCCATTTCAACACATTGTACTTAGATCTATACCTCTTCTTCCAGACCATAGTCTCATACTATGCATTAATACTGGTTAAAACATACCCTCACATGTAAGAATCATGTGCACTCAAGACTTAGTTCCCTTAATCCACAACGATTTAATGGCAACCAGGACCCCTTTCTGCCTTTCCACAACTTTCCTACTACACTTGCATCATCTGTTCCTTTATCATCCAACATATATCCTAAATATTTAAAATCAGACACTTGTTCCAGTTGCTCACCCTCTAACGTAACTTCACACCGAGACTGTCTCACTCACACCATAACCTTACCTGCTTATCTACCACTAGAACATCCTTACTCAACATCCAAACCAAATCTCTCTACCAATCATCTCAAACTCTCTTCAGATTCACCCACACAATGCCAAATAAATCATCCGCATATAATAGGGTTAGGGCGCGCTTCCACTCGTCTTCCATTCTCCATCATTCAAACACCATCTCCTGCCACCCAAACCTCTAATTTTTTTTCATAACCCAATCCATATGCAAATTGAATAACCAAGGAGACTTAACACATCCCTTGCCTCCCACTCGCTATTAAATATTAAACCAATCACTTTATATCTTCTTACACGCTTCACTATCGTCATACATACTTTGATTTCCTTTCAGAAGCCTACCACCAAACACCATATAACACTAAAAAACCTGCCAAAAGCTTCCCTATTAACACTATCATACGCCTGTTGCAAATCCATAAAACCTAAATACAATTTATTCTTCTTCTCCCTCATTTTTCCTCAATCATTTGTTTTAATGTAAATATTTGATCCACACATCCTTACCACTTCTAAACCCACCTTGTTCTTTACCAATCAGTCCTTCAGTCATTCGACGTACTTTCGACCAAAGTACCAGCATATATCTTCACTACAACCACTCAATACACTAATTCCCTTATAATTTCCTACAATTACCCTTATCTCCCTTACCCTATAATAAGGGTACTGATACTGTCTTCTCCAAATCCCCTCGAACTATACCCCCATATACGCTTTGTTGCACAATTTCCAAATTCCATTTCATCACCAACTCAACTCCGTTTCTTGCTCATTTCACCAAGCAATTTCATTCTATACACTGCAGATTTACCAGTCTGTCAACTGCTCACTCTACCCATTACCTCTCCTTATTAATGACCTCATCCAAAAAATATCCATTCCTTCTTGCACCATCAAACACACACACATTCGACTATCACTCTTCAGTTACTACCAATGTATATAGATTTTCGAAGGTGTTCCTTCGACACTAACTCACAATCCGTTCATCAGTTACAAAGCACATCCCTATTCATTATTCTGGGCAGGTTCCTTATTCTCATTCTTACCTTTCGCGCTTCCTTTCCAGAAGAGCTTCCTATTCCTTTGTAGGTCCCCATTCATCCTTCCAAACTGTTCAGTTATCTCTTTTTTTTCCCCCTCTTACGTATGCAGCTTTTATATTTCTTTTTTCCTCCTTTTATTATTCCAAACATCTTTCTTTTTAAACTTCTTCTTCATATAATATATATATATTATATATAGATATATATATATATAATATAGATATATATATATATATATATATATATATATATATATATATAGTATATTTATATATATATATATTATATATATAAATATATATATATATAATATAGATAGATATATATATAATATATAATATTATATATATATATATATATATATATATTATATATATATAATATATATATTTATATATATATATATATTATATATATATATATATATATATATATATATATATATATATATATATAGTATATAATCAAAGCAATTTTTCGCCGAGTTTGGTATGTATTATAATAGAAGGCCTTATTTAGGTCCGAAACTCTTAACCCTAGAACACTCTAGAGAACCATTTCTCGGGGCAATGGTCTCCGACGCCAGTCCTCGAGTTAAACACTCACAGGTAGGATTTTCGTCCTTTCAGTAGAACTAGCATCTTCTTCCATCAGGCCTCAAAACTCGTTCTCCCAGAGCTCTCCAGAGAACCGTGCTTCTTGGCTGTGCCAAAGGGTGGAGAAGGAGGAGGAGGAGGAATAGGACAAAAACATTGACTAATTAGTAACGACAATTATTTTGGGTATATATATATATGTATATAATATATATTATTAAGCTGGGTTGAATTTTGGTGGGATAACCAAACATGGTCAAATTGGTGCTCCTTGGCTTCCCTGTAGTGGAACAAAAAATCATTTTGCATTTACTCAATGTCTAGGGGCCCAACTTTAGTTTTTTTAAAAGGGTTTTGACATCGTTTTTTACTATTTTTAAGTTATGAATTTTATATGCTTTGTTCTTCAAAATTTGGTTTTAATACTAATTGAGAGCTATTTCTGTCTCATTTCAGATCCAGACTATTCGACGTTTGATAAGTCCTGTGGGTGCAGTGTTTATTACTATTATTGCCAAGACGTATCATGGCATGATGCAACAAGGCATAAAGACAGGGCATGCAATATTCCGGTTATCGCCAAACCACTTGTCGAAAAATCAGCTACCACTGGTGAGGATGTTTTTAAGAGCCTAAAGTCCATCAAGTTAGTCCAACCATAAGATGCCAGTGTATACTCATTACAAAGTTAAGTGGCAACAGAAGTAAAGCAGTTTACCATTAAAAGCAGCATTCCAACATAGAAGTGTTGAATAGTGTTTAGTGAACGTACAGCAGACTAATAGTTGAATGTCAATGATTTGATGAAATATTCAAGAAATAAACAATCTTCTCTAACATATCAAGATAAAATGAAATCATTTTCTCGTCTCTTCTTCGACATTAGCGCGTGCCAGTGTGTTCATAATGGTATAGTTGAACGTAATCAATGTCAATGTCCCAATGAAAAGAAAATTCCTGTATTGGAATGGCAATTTTGGCTTGATCAAAACACTTCAAGACGCATGATAATAGGAAAGGTGGACAAGGAAAGAACAGAGAAAAACATGAAACTTCAGGAAAGGAAAAGAAACGGTTGACATTTGAAAGTAAGATGAGACACAAAGATACGCAAAAATGTGTAAGTTCAGTTGAATTATCAGGCAGTGAGAGTGATGTGCTAGAAGAATCATTTTCTTTAGAATCAGAAGAAATGGAAGAATGTCACCCTCAAAATAGAAACCAGTATCCTGAGTTGTGTAAAGCATTAGAGAGGACAAATGTGAGCAATAGAGATGCATGTCTCATAGTTAATGCTGCCCTCAAGGACCTCGGACTTCTGTCACCAAAAAAACGTTGTTGATCCAAGTAAGTTACAACGCCAAAGAAAATACTGGAGAGACAAACAGTCAGAGGAGCATTTGCTGCAACACAGAGGTATGGTCTGCATTGGTTTCGATGGAAAAATAGATGAAACACTTGTCGATACTGGAGGTGTGCGTAGAAAAGTTAGAGAAGAACATTACGTGCTAGTGTCATTTCCAGATGCATGTTACATTGATCACGTTAGTCCTAACTCAGGAAGATCTCGAGATGTATTTAATGAAATTCTGGGTATTATTGAACGAACAAGATCTACAGAGACTTTAAGAGCAGTGATTTGCGATGGAACTCCTGTGAATACGGGTAACAAGAATGGAATAATCACACTGTTGAGTTACATCTTAAAACCACTTCATTGGCTCATATGCATGTTGCATTTTAATGAACTGCCATTCAGGAAGTTATTTAGTGTTGTTGTTGATGGGAAGACAACTGGCCCATCGTCACATGAAGGACCTATAACCAAACTGCTCTCATTTGATCCTCAGACCAAACCCATCATTAATTTTCAACCAATTCCAGGCTCTGTAGTTGATGTTCCTGAAACAGTTACGAAAGATCTAAGTTCTGACCAGCTGTATTTACTAAAAATCTGTGTATTTAATTTCAGCAAGGGTACAAAATGCAGATTCATAATAATAGTGCGGTATTTGGAAAACTTTGCACAGCCGGTGTGCCTTAAGCCAATGCAAGGGGCTAACGAAAGGCTTATAGACTGCTTCGATTGTACGTCTTCAAACAAGAATCCCATCTGATGTCTGAGGCGTTTGGTACGATCGTAACTGAACTTCTTATGGCGCCCCATATGGTTCTATATCCGCTCCCATCCCTTCTGTCAAGATGGTCAAAGAATTTCACTTTTATGGATATCACTAGTGATCGAAAAATGCTTTCTCCTGAGAGATCAGGAACAGTTTCATTATCTCCCAGTGCTACCTAAACAAACATCCTAATTTTTTTGTCATCCAGAAAAAACAACTGTGCTAGGACTAGGTTGTTTGCAGATGAAGGAAAACAATAGAAGATGTTCATGTCAACAAAATTCTTCAAAGCAAGAAAGAAAATTTCCCTCCACCCAATGTGCAAGTTCGCTGCTTTGATAAAAGGCAGCTAAACGTCCAATCTCAATGCACTTCCTACATGGAAACTGATAAGACTGGGGGATACTCCTATCACCCCGCCACCTTGCCTTCTTGATGATATTGAGTGATTGATTATTGGTTAGTAATCAACAAAATTTCTCCTACCAAAGTATCGTGTCATATCGGTCGATGATGAAAGAAATGTCAAAGATTGTTTCCGCCTGTTTCTAGTAGGGTCGGTGTGGTCATACTTCTCGGACATGGTGCAATACTACAAACCAAACATTCTCGAATTGAAATACCTTCAGTACAGACAAAATCTGATTTTCTATGAGATTTTGTACTATGCAGGTTGTTTAGCATGTAAGAATGTAAGGATATTTAAGCTATACTGGTATATCTGGCTATGTATATATTTGTTTTTAAATAAAAAGATTCAATAAAGTTGGGGTATGAAAACAAATCTTGAAGAACTTACTTTTAACACATTTCAGTTTGTATCTGAAGTGAGCACCAAAATAAAGTTGTTTCAAATCTGCACTACAACTTTTGTATGTTTTCAACCAAGCGGGCGCCGTTTTTTAATTATATATATATAATTTTAATTTATAATATATTATATATTATATTATATATATATATATATATATTATATATATATAATATATATATATATATATATATATATATATATATATCTAACCTAATTGTAATTACTAGTTAGTCATTGCTGTTGTCCTCCTCCTCCTCCTCTTCCTTTTACTCCATCTGGCACAGGCACTTCAAATTCAAGAGGTGCATATTTCAATTCAGAAACACCAGCTTCTCAAAATTCTCATCAGTCAGGGATGACTT
>JABUQX010017102.1:15000-21276 GCA_015478945.1 Trachelipus rathkii | reverse complement strand
CTGCTTTGTAACTCAAACCTTTAGCAGATCCACACCCTCCTCACTCGTACCTGTCGTGGCAATCACCTCTTGCACTTCCACCACACACTGCTTTACAGTCCATTCAGTACATGGTTGCTACACGATAATTTTCTGAACCCATTGCAGTGCCGCGCACTTGTTTTTCACAATTGTAAGTATTATCGATCCCTTCTCACGTACTTAATGTGAAATTTATCTCGTCACACCAAGAGAGAATATCTAACTCTAAATCCACTCACCATATATAGGCCTCATTCCGTCCTCATCCCTGGCACGTGATCTTCCACCGGGAGAAATAACCCATCTCATGGGAGATCACCCCATATTATTCGGACATGCACTCTGTCAACACTTTTCCTAGACCCCCATGTCCACCACGTCCGTATCTAGCTTAGGAACATTTTAGGACACTCCTCAAAATATACATAAATAAAAAAAACCCCACACAATACAACTCCCCAACACATCCCCCCTTAACACGACACGTTAACCAAAACATATCCCCCACGCAATATGTTCCCCGCTATCCCTAAGCACACCAATATTCACACACCCCATCGGCCACCCACACACCCCCCCAAAACCACGAGAGTCAACCACTCACGTCAATGGAGCGCGAAAACCCTTATCAGCTTGCTCTTCGCACAGAACCCAGTGCCGGTTGGCGATGCGGACTCTACCGCCAACAGCACACCCATGCCATATAAAAATCGCCACCCCACCATGTCATCGCCTTTCCTACCACTCACAACACAACAATAATAAAAAAATTCCCACAAATAATTTCAAGAATTGTACAATTAAGAACATTAAACCACACATCCCTCCAACCACACCCACAAACGTCCACCACACTCCACCACACCTCCCAAAACACTACCCCAACAAACCCCCGAACTCCCCACCAACCCCCACAACCCAAAGCCCCCCCCAGACAGTTCACCACCCCCCCCAAAAAGCCCACACCACACCCCACACCCCCCGAAATCAAAATCAAAGACCCAGAAAAAAACAGCAAACCATAACAAAAACCTAGCAACAACCAAAAAAATACCCACCGAAAAATCAAACCACAAAAAATATACTTTGCCATCTTAAAACCAACAAAAACAAAAACAAAAAGCCAAAAAATACAAAAAACAACAAAATAACCCCCAAAGCACACAGAACCCACACAACCACCCCCACCCACAACCCAACCTCCCCAAACACCCCCACCCACCACACACCAACACCGCAAATCAAAAACACGAAATAACAAAACCCACAAAACACCACCCAAGCAAAAACAACATAACAAAAAACAAAAAAAAACTACCCTCAAACAGAACAATAGCCCGGCCGGCACCCGCTCTAAAACAGCCTCCCAACTTTACTTTCAACAAAAAAAAAAAACAAATAATTTAATTAAAGAATTAAATAAAAAAAAAATAAAAAAAAAATAAAAAAAAGAGGAACAAACAAATTAAATGCAAAAAAAAATAAAAAAAAAAATAAAAACACTAAAGATAAAAAAAAAAAAAAAAATGACACATAAAGACGAAAACAAAACACACCAAAACAAAAACCAACAAAAAATATTGTTTAAAAAAAACATTGTTAAAAACGAAAAAAATACTAAAATAAAAAAAAACGAATTAAAAATGATACTCATAGATACAAAAAAAAAAAAAAAAAACAAAAAAATATAAAACTACCCACCTCCCCCCCCATTATATAAAAAAAAAAAAAAAAAACAAAAAAAAAAACAAATCTAAATAAATCCAAAAAATTAAAAAAAAATTCACTACCAAAAAAATGAAAAGGAAAAATACCCATTTAAAAAAAAAAAAAAAAAAACAAATCGCAACTTAAAATCACTTCTACCAACATTTTCAACCAATTCCCACAAAAAAACACCCAACTCTTATAAACACAAAAAACCCCCAAATCCGCTTCTACCACAATGAGACACACTGCAAAAAAAAAAAACAAAAAAACAACATTAATAAAAATTCTCAATATAATAGATTTAAATCTTATAAGGCTAATTCACTTGTTACTTTTAAAAATATAAAAAATATAAAAATCTATAAAATAAAATTTAACAATACAAAAAGTAAAGAAAATAGAATAAAAAAAAAAAAAAAAATACAATTGGAAAAAATAAAAAACCCCCCAAACATCCCAACGACAAAACCCACGCAATAACAAAGCTAAACTCCCCCACTCAACTCAAAATTAAAGCCTCCCCCTCCCAACCACACCGCCATCACCCCATCACTACCCCACACCCTCCCCAAACACCACAACCACCACACCCCACGAAAATTATTAACTCACCACACCAAGCCCACCCCCGCCTACACCAAAAACCACCAAAAAAACCCCCCACCCACCACACCCACCAACCACAGGACGAACAAAAAAAAACCAAAAAAAAACAAAAAAAAGGCCAAACCACAAACCACCCCACCCACACCCCACATCAACACCACCACCCATCCCGACAACCATCCAAACAACACAGCCGCCACAAACCCCTAACACCCCACCCAACCTCCACCAAACCCTATCCCCCCACCACACCACCCCGCCCCCCAAAACACACCACCACACCCCTGACAACACCCGACAACAAAATCATTACCCCAATATAAAAACAAAACCAGTCAAGTATACCCAACACAGAACAAAATAAAAAATGGCAAAAAAAAAAAACCTAACCCAAAAAAAATAAAAAAACAAACTTAAAACCAGAACAAAAACAAACAAAAACAAACCCAAACTAAAAACAAAAAACCCACCCACAACACCAGACCCACACCCACACCCATACCCCCACCCCCACAACCAAACTCAAAACACCCCCCACACACCCACCACGCAAACCAAAAACACAAAAACGAAACCCCACAAAACACCAACCCAAGCGCCAGAAAAGACAATAACAAAAAAACAAATAAGACAGATAGAAACAAAGTAAATGAAATTGGAACAAACAACCCACAACCCACCCACCAACCAAGGATACACCCCATAAAAAAAATAAAAACCAAAGAAAAAAAACATAATAAAAAGAGGAAAAACAATGAAAAAACACTAAGAAGACATAATAACAAAAACAAGAAAAAACCAAGAACAAAATAAAAAAAAATAAAGAAAAAAGAACTCCGCCAAACTAAACTGAAATTAGTCAAAAAGTACAAGTAAAGGTCTCAAACCAAAAAAACAACAACAAAAACACCAAAAACAAAAGATGAATGTGGCAGATCTGTGGACAAAAAAAAAAAACCACATTGATGATATGATATAATCAGATATATTAAGGCTTAAAAAAAAAAAATAACAAAATGTGCAGCCTATAGGAGGAAAAACGAACAAAAGGAAAAACCGAACAAAAAAAAAAATAACCCCCCCCCAAAAAAAAACAAAACTAAGAAACCTTAAATAAAAACACAAAAAAAAAAAAAAAAAAAAAAAAAAAAAAAAAAAAAAAAAATAAAAAAAAAAAAAAAAAAAAAAAAAAAAAAAAAAAAAAAAAAAAAAAAAAAAAAAAATAAAAAAATATAAAAAAATAAAGAAATAGAATGAAACCAAACACAAGATAAACACCAGACACCAAACACACCTCCAACCAAAGCACAAAAAACACAAACAAAACCCAAACGTATAACAAGAAAACCCCAACCTAAAAAACACAAAAGAACAAAAATAAAAATATTAATAAAAAAAAGAAAAAAACAAATTAAACTATTTTATTAAATAACCAAAAAAAAAAAAAAGTGGAAATCAAAAAACTACTAGAAAAAAAACAAACAAAGGCACAAAAAAAAAACAAAACTAAAAATCATACAAAAAATTTCCAGCTCTCCGTAAACAGAACAACCTCGTCTCTAACAGAAAAACCTTCAACAAAACCCACGCCTCAAACCCATCACCTAGAATTCGACTTCCCCCAACACACTATCTCACTTCGAAACCCACCACAACCATTACTCACAAAAAAACCCCACACACCCCCACCCACTACATTTTTCGCGTCTTATCTTGCCCCACTTCCAGCACCCCACACTCCCCCTCAGCTCGATACCACGGATACAAACCCACACACCCCATATCACGAACCATCCCACACACCACACACTTCATCCCGTTTCTCGTACACCCAAAACCCCAGATTACTCGATCCTCCACCCACTAAACCACGAGTACCCATCTTCCATCACCACAACCTGTATGTAAAAAAACCACAAAGAAAAAAACAAAAAATATCATTAAACAACACACTAACATACCACCCCCCACCCACCACCTCACACTAACACCAACTACCCATCCCACACGCACGCCGCAAAAGGGCAACCCCCACTCAAAAACTCACAAACACCCCACCCAACGCCCACAACCCAAAACCCCCCCACAACACCACCCCCCCACCCAAAAATGACACCCCACACGACCATAAATGCCTCGTGAACAACAACGCAAAAAAACAAAGAAAAAACAGCATAATCCAGCAAAACATTTTAACATCAAACAAACAAAAAAAAACCCCACAAAAAACAAACCCAGAAAAAACCCACTCCCACAAACAACAAAAACAAAACACCAAAAAATAAAAAACAACAACAATCACAAAAACTCGCCACAGCACTCACACCAACGCCAACACCAACACCACCCCACCCCACACACATACCTCAAACCCCACCACCCAAAACACTGCCCACCCACACACCACCAAACCACCAATCTAAAACACAAAGGAACAAAACCCCAAAAGCACACAACCAAGCATTCAAAAAGCAAAAACAAACAAACAATATAAAACAAAACATCCTCAAAAGTTTTAATCTAACTCCTCCATCTGACCCCCCACCCACAACGAATACACGCCAGGAAAACAACATTCAAAAAAAAAAGAAAAAAAACCTGGGAAGAACAAAAAAAAAAAAAAAAAAAAAAAAAAAAAAGCAAAACCACAATAAAAAAAAAAAAAAAAAAAAAAAAAAAAAAAAAAAAAAAAAAAAAAAAAAACAATTAAAGAACCAATCGCCCAACATGCTTATGCAAAACCCACACAGCACCCCTAGGGTTTGTCAACAACTCACATAGTATACACCTAGTCTACTACCAAAAGAAAAAACTATAGCTAAGGTACTCTTCCATGCTAACCACACTACAATAGTTTTGGTAACTATCCCAATTCTCTGGTAGGGTAAATTGTAAACAATGGGTCTAGGTCCAAGGTTTTTGGGTAATAGCCACTAATCATTAAGTAATTTAGGGATAGTTTTAAACGTTTTTGTTTGCTATAAATGTTACGCTAATATTTTGTAACTTCTTCATTTGCAGCAGATTCACCAAATTAATTGTATCTGCAGTGTTGGATGTACTCACCCAAATTCTGCATCAACAATCGTAGGTGCTTGTAGTCTGACAACCAGCAAATTTAACACTAAAATAGGCTGTCAAATATTCAGTATTCCTGTAAATTATAACAACACTACAAAATGTTTATTGCTGAATTTCAATTTCTTTTTAAACACTGCTAATAGGCCTATAAGTTTTAAAAAAAAATTCTAACTATTTACCACTATTAACTTTAAAATTTATATATAACATTTACATATACGTCATAAATAAAGTACAAACCACAAACTCTCTGATAACTTTCATATTCAACCAATGGCGTTTATTTTTAGAGCGTTTGACCAACAAAAGGCATGTGCCGCCCCTCCAGGAAGACAAAATATTGCTTTTCAGGTCATCAGCTCGTCGAGAGCTTTAGTGGTGCTCTTCCAGTACTTCTCCCTTCTTGTGCAAATTTAGACTATAAATCATTGTTTTAATTTCACCTCCATAACATTTTCATATCTACATATCTTGTTGGAACCTCTGTTACAACAGAACTGCAGGTCACAATTTTTACCGAAATAGAAAAGTTGGAAAGAACGTCCGCCACAGCATTCTCTTTGCCACGTATATAATATATACTGACACTTATAATCAAAACTTTAATATGATCAAACCTAGAGGGCAGGTGCTTTAAGTTTTAAAAACGGTTACGAAAATTATACTCAAGTGCCTGAGAGACTATTACAGGCTCTCGTACTTGAGTGTTAGTCTTCGCTTATGGCCAGCAATGGCCTGAAGGACAGTTTTTGTCTGTCTGTGAAGACGGCATATACCCAGTAAGCGAGGTTGTCTCTCAAACACCAAAAAAATAAACACGGGTATATAGACAAATTTGCCGGTAGCTTTCATTTTTTA
>JABUQX010017102.1:0-10000 GCA_015478945.1 Trachelipus rathkii | reverse complement strand
ATAGATTAATTAAACTACATTATTAATTATCAAATAATTGAAAAATAATTACTAAATAAATAAAAATAATAAAATAAATTATATAAATAATATAATAATAATAATATATATAAATATAATATATATAAATAAATAATATAATGTTAATAATATAATAAATAATAATAATATTAAATAATAATAATAATAATATATATAATAATTGTTATAAATATATAAATAATAATAATATAATAATATAAATAATAATAAATATAATAATTTCATTTTGTGTGATATAAAGGTTCAACTTGATAGAAATAGCGAAACTAAAAGGACTAGTATACTTCTTTATTCGCATTTCTAGTTAAATCAATAGAGGTTGAGGATTAAAATTGAACGTACACATAACAAATAAAATATAACTCTCTATGTACCAATTTAAACCATAAAAAATAGAATTTATGGTAATTACCAAAATAATAAAAATAACTGTACACTTATAACCCCAAATGAACGGTTACCATCATTAATCCAGGTCTCTCCATCATACGCTCAATGCAATAGCACTCCTCTAAAGTTCTCATATTTTCATGTGCACTCTTTAGAGACTCCTATATAGAACAATATGATTTTATAAGACTCGACCTACTATATGTATACAGTCTTTCTTTTTTTGAGTTATTTTTATTTATGTATTAACAATTTAGTTACATAGATTTTACCTTTTTTCTGTCGTCTATTACAATGTCTATTGCTATTTTCGGTTCGTAAACGGTATTGATTTTATAGATCTTCTATTTTTAAAAAAAGTATTTATAATGGTCAACGGCATCTTAATCTCGCTCGATGAATTAATTTTCCTTTTTAGTTAGATTTTATGTTTTTCCCTTTTTTTCACTGATGTCCAATTTTTATGCTCTAAAGTCATTTGTTTATAATTCCAATATTTATTATCCTCATTATGTGGTATAATAATACTACAAGAGGACTGCACAGATATGTAACTCCGCAATAAAATTTTTTGCCATGATAATGTATTCTCCAATATACTCTCTCTCATAATATATTATATAATTCTACTATTATTTTTCCTGTGAAACTATATGTAGAGGTTTTATGAGAATATGGTAAATCATAATAGTATAATGATATATATTACTAATAGTTATGTTACTGACATACTAAAATACTACTCAAATATGACGTTATAAAGATACATTATATATTATATATATATTAAATATTATATTATTATATATATAATATTATATATATATATTATATCTCATTTACTTTCTTAGTTACTACCATCAATTCCCCTAAGAAAATGGAGAGTAAGGTATGCTTATGAGACGAAGCATCAGGAAATAAAAGCTAAAAGTGTATAAGAAGTAACATGACATAAGTCTCGAAAATAAAGAAATACTCAGCCTTTAACCGCTACCTATTCTCATAATACCATTATATATAGTTGAGGAACTCTGATTCTGCTCAGACAGATAAAATATACACCCTAAAGATTCATGGACAGCGATTAGCGACCCCACTATGGGTAAGAATTCGTTCAATGAATAAGTGAGATTTCATTCCTTAGCCCTAGAGTGTATAATATAGCCACACTCCATATACTCTCCCTCACAATTCACCTGGCAGTCACTTCTCAGGCTAAACACCTTTACTTTCCTCTCGCCTCTCTCAGCATTCTCTCCTTAAAATATTTACAGAGAGAGAGTTACTGACTCAATTCCACTTTTTTCTGTCGTCTCCCAGCCCACGGTCGGTTACCCCAAACAACACACTCGCCACACTACAATCAGCTATAACTCCAACCGAACATTCATTCATCCGTTTCTCACGTAATGAAACCATCTCAACAATACTTTCAAAACTACATTACTAATTCTCATAGATCTCTACTCCACTATCTCTTCTAACAGCCAACACAACTCTCTAATGGTTCCATTTCCTCTTTATGCAATAATCGATCTCACACCTAGCACACCCTAAGAATTTGTCCATTCTGAAACACATTTGAACTTGTAGATCTAAGCTTCTAAAACAATATTCCAGACATATTAGTCTTCGATTGTAATATACTGAATAAACTAACAAGCATTCACACGTCATGTAAGCCCTATAGCCATATGAAAGACCTTCCCTTTACAATATTTACAGTGCCAGCCGGGAGGAAATGTGCCGACAACAGCCAAAATTCCTGACAAAATTAACAACAAAACATTTTATCTAACTAACAACTCATAGCAATCATCACCTTCTCACTTCTCATCCAAATCTATATACACCTATAAATATTTAAACTCAATAAGTATACTTGTTCACAGCTGATATCACCATCTAAATAACTCTTCACCTGTAAGGACTGTTCTCCATTCTCACAACCATAAAATCCTTATACTCTTAATTCCACGTTATACTTTCAAGCCCCTCCTTTTTACACACCCGTGCCAAATCTCTCTATAACCAATTCTCTCAAACTTTTCTTCAGATTCCCAACACAGAACCAAATCATCCGTTTATAATAGTACAATAAGGACACCCTCCACTCTCTCCAATTCTCCCATCGTTCTACACCAATCTTACCTTGCCATACACGCCCTTTTTATATATACCCATATAATATACAAATTGAATAACCAAGGAGATCTAACACTAACCCTTCTCACTCCGCTATTAATAACTTAAACCAATCACCTAATGATACACCATTTTATTCTACACACGCTATTCACTTAATCGGAGAACTATATACTTTTGAACTTCCATTTCAGAAGCCTTACACTCAACAACACTATATATCACTATAACACCTTACCATTAAAGCTTCTACCTATTTAAACTCTATACATCAGCTGATTGCAATATCATAAAACCTATAAACAATTATTATATCTTCTTCTCCGTCATTTTCTCAATCATCATTTGTTTTCATGTAAAGATTTGATCCTACCACATCCTACTTACCTCTCCTATACGAACCTTGTTCTTCACCAATCAGTCTTCTCAAGTCACTCGACGCACTCCTTCGACCAAAAATAACCAGTACTCAATATTACCTTCCCTTACACACTCAAATAATACTAATATTCCCCTATATAATTATCTACAGTTCCCCTTTTCTCCTTTTTACTCTAGCCTACACCCTACCTCCATTTATTATGGGGTACCTTAACCATCTCCTACACAATACACCTTTGAGAACACTAACTACACATCCATAATAACTCGAAATTACTTACACCAAACTTCAAGTGACCAAATATCTAATACCATCTACGCCTCCTGTTTCTTGGTCATTTACACCAAGTTCTCTCTCCATCGATAAAATCTACCGCAGATTAGCCGATATGTGATATCAACTAATTGTCACTATACTACCAATATAACTAACACTCAATCTTACTAAAATTACATCATACCCCAAAAATCAGCAATATCACCTTCTTTGCACCTATGCTACAAATACACCACAACTTACTCTATGTCTACTTTCATTTAAACTGTTAATGTTTTTAAGATGAATTGTTTGTTCTAGAGTTAATTTCCTTCACAAAGTCCATTTTAAATCTAGCATGCTCGCACTAAAATAAGACACATCCCTGATGCATTCTCTCTTTATTAGACGCAGATTACTCTTATTATCTATTATTATATCTAGCTCCTTCCAGAAGAGCTTGCCATTTCACCTTGTATGAACACCTTCCAATTCCTCCTTCCAAACTGTTTCATTTACCTCTTTTTTTTTCTCCTACTCATGCACCTTTTAGTATTTCTTTTTTCCTCTATATAATTATAAACATTTATTTAGACTACCTACTACGTATTCAGGAAATGAAAATAACATAGCACTTTATTCTTAACTTTTAACTTGATTTTATCATCACTTCTTCATTCCACCCTTCACTGTTAACATTCTTTACTTACCTACTTATAGCACATCACACATCATCTTTCCTCATTTGCCCTACTACTATTGCAATTCTACATTAATTATTGCCCTTCCTTTCATTTCATAGTGTATCACTTTTTATATTTTTTATATTTATACTTAAAAATGAATATACTACCTATAAAGAGGTATATATATTATAGTTACTCATACTAGCCTATTATATATACTAGTGCTATAATAGTAGAAGTCTTGTGTAGGTGTCTCTCTAGCCTTATACCTTCGTATATATGAAGATACTCTAATATAGTAGTATATGAGTGAGTTTAGTTTTTTTTTTCAAAGGAGGATTAAAACACTACCGTTCACGGAGCAGAGCATACCTAATCTACTGTGTTCCCCGTAAAGCGTCGTGTCTACCAGTGAACGTCGAGACAGGAGACAGAAGCCGCCCTAGGTGAGATAACTTCACTTTCTGCCACACAACCCTCACAAGTAACTCAACCAGACTCTCTCCCTCCTTGTTTGCGATATGTGCCTCTCGTCTGCCCATGAGCCAGAATCGGGCACTTTTAGTGATAAGCAATATATAAAATGTATATAGCATAAAAAATAAAGAACTATGAGGAACATGCACAGAGGAGAGATAGAGAGAACGTATACCTCTCACTAGACACCCCTCCTCAAACTCAAATAAAAAACATTTTTTTTGAATTATGATTTCTTCCCTTTTAAAATAATTTCCAAAAAAAATGTGGAAAATTTTATTCGTCTATTAACATTTAATAACTTATATCAATATAGTACTACTCTATATATATATATCCTATATATACCATTAATATAAATAATATATATATTATATATATATAATAGTATGTATTTCCCTCAATCAGTTACGAGCTCGATATATAATTAGTCCCTACTACTTATATAACTATACATCGAACGCCGTTATTGTAAATACCCTTTACATTAATATATATACATTATATACCTCTCTCATAACAATAATAATGTCCCAACATACCCACGCTACAAATAATAATAAAATATAAATATATAAGCCATATATATTTATTATTAATATAGATTTATTAATTATTTTAATATAATTTTATTAAGGGTTAAAGATCTATTAATTAATTGTTTTAATATTTTTTCTTACTTAGATAAATATTACATACCTATATATCTACTATATTCTATGTAACAATATAAAATACCAAATATTAATATAAATTAGCTCATGTAATTTAATATTATTCCAAAAATAGTATATTTTATTACTATTATATATATTAATATATCTATATATCTAATATTCTTATAATAATAATATAATAATAAGGAAATTGAATCTAAGAGCCAGGTCTATGTGAAAAAGCACAAAGTGCCTGTTTTCATTCGTCTCTTCACAGGGCAATTTTACTAAAGGAGAAAGAAGATATAATTCTACTTCTGCTTATCAAATTTGTTTCTTTTGTAAGGTCTATTATTCTATATTTTCTTTTGTGCCTCCACAATATATTGATACTGTTATTAGTAGGATATTATACTATATTTCGAATTTATTTTCCTATCAAAGTTGTCTCTCATTTTCCCTTCCGGATTAATCAACGGAGGCGAATAAAATTGAAACTGTTGTGCAACAGCGTAAACAAAAGTAAATTCATCTACATGAAAAGTTCTACATAAGTAACTTCGATACTCGTGTTGGTCCCGGTAAGCTGTTTAGAATAGTAAGTTTATGTAGTATATGGATTAGTTAGTAGCTTACTTTCCTAGATGGACTTGAGCCTATATTTTAAATATATATATATTAATATATAATATATAATATATATAATATTATATTAATATATATATATATAATATATCATATATATATATAAATATATTATATTATATATAATATATATATAATATATATATATATTATATATAATAATAATATTAATTATATATATAATATAAATAAAATTATATATATATATAATATATATAATATATACGCTAAATATATAATATATATATTATATATATATATATATAATATATAATATTATATATATAATATATATATATATTAATAGTATATATTACTATATATATATATATATATAATATATATTAATATATAATATATTAATATTAATAATATTAATATTATATATCAGAAGCGCTGGTAGCATATATCCTCTAAATATAAATATTATTAGGTAGTTTAGTAATTTTGCCTTTTTACTCACACACATCACACATCACAATATATTATATTATATTAATAATATATATATAATATTATATATATATTATATATATATATATTAATATTAATATTATATATAATATATATATATATATATTATATACTATAATTATATTATTAATTATATATTATAAAATATTAATATATATATATATATATAAATGTGTGCTCTTGAGTTAGCGTGTGTGTGTGTTTCAAAAAGAGAGCATTGATGACCGTAAAGCTATAATCTAGAAAAATTAAAAAAATATTTACAATTATTTTTAAAAAGTTATGTATCTTTAACTCTTATACATTTTATATATATTAATAATAAGAAATAGTTCCTGCTCTTCTATCTTTTGATTGAGCAAAATTATCAATCACTTTATTATTAAAATCTTGTTAATGCCCATAATAAAGTCTTATCTCGATCGGTAGAAAGCTAATTGTCTAAGGCGTGAATAAAGTCTTTCTTGCCCTCTAATTAGTGCTTATCTAAGATAAAGGTTTTAATCCTTATTTATAAATATAAGTAGAAAACAGCGCTCTTGCTTGTAGGACGTTGGTCACGGATATATATATAATAAATTAGTATATATAGTATCTTAATATAAACTTTCAATAGTATTACACACTTTACTAAAAGTTTGAGCTTCACAATATGTGATTTTCTGTAATTAAATCGAATTATAAGCATATGGCTCCAGACATGACGAATAATATCTTCTTAGGGACTATTTTAAATATATAGATTAGTTTCTGTTTTAATGATTTACTTTATTATATGTCAGATGATAAATGAGTGTACACTAATTTACAGTTTCATTTACATTTTTCTACATGAGAATAGAATGAATCTAATTATCATGTGAGGAAATACATTTTACCTGCTAAGAAAGTTACACTGAGCTCTTAAAAATGCTGCCTAGCCTTGATATTTCGTTGATTTTGAGTTAGAATAATTGGACTAAATAATTGATGAGTCTTAAACCACGCCGTACACTTTCAGTTTCTGACGTGTGAAACATCTGCGTTGAAAGTAAATCGTGATTAAGTGAGAGTCAAGTGTATGGTTATCGTGAGTGAAGACAGTCCTCCGTGTGCATAGAGGTTATGTTGTGGATATGTATATTATCGTTGTAGCAACTGGAATAACTAAGTGTCTTGAGTTAAATCATTTATAGTATAGATTAATATGTGTGATATAGATAATAGGTAATACAGTATGATGGGGAGTGTAGATAAGAAATAGTTTAGTGAATATTAGGTAGGAATAGGTAGCTTCGTGCTATTAAATTCACTTTGTGTGATGTGTAAAAGGACTAAGTGTGAGTGTCAGTTTAGGGTCTTTGACATTAGAGTAGGTATATTGTTAGTTACCTGTTACTTTAATGTACAGTAGTGAAACTTTGGTCTGAATACACAATGCTATTAGATCTCATAAAAGTATTAAAATGAGTTCTAGGTAATATTATATATATATTATATACTATATGGACAATCTTAGTGTATGTATGGTGTTATAAAGGTGTGGGACGAATTTGATTAAAATGTATAATAGAACATGAACAGTTAATTAATAGGTGTATGTATTATAGGTGTTAAAGAATCGGTATAATAATGATGAGAAAATAAAACTAGAGTAGTTACATTGAGATGGTTTGCGTCATAGTTAGGAAAGTAATGGTAATTGAATAGTCTGGTTGGTTAAACGTGAGTATGTATAGTTATTAGAGTTGATAGTTGGGGAATATCGACCTCAGGCTGGGAAGACGAAAGTAAAAATAAGTGGATTGATCAGTTAAAGGTAATGCTCTGGAGAGGTATAGATATGTGATTTTGGTCAGAGCGAGAAGAATAGGATTGCATCAATAGGATAGTGAGAATATCGGGTTTGGTAAGGATGTCATTGGATTGCTGGATATCTTGTTGCGGATGAACCCCACAGACTTGACGCAGAATGCACATCCAGTGAGGGTTACAGTTCGCAATTAAACTGATGCGCCTCAGGCGTGGATTTTTCTGACTGCTACGAGTTTCTCTCCACATTTTATAAAGCTAGGGACGATAAGCTGGCTTTCTTTTCGTGTTACGTCTGCAATTCTATTCTTTCATACTAATTTTCTGTCCCGGTGTGTGATACAACCATCCGTACACACCAAGCTTTCGGGGTACAGCAGTTATATTAATAATAATTAATTAAATAGATAAATTTAAATTATAATTTAATTAATTATAAGATATTAATTATTAATTAAAATAATAATAAATAATATATAAATAATAATAATGTAATAAATAATATTTAATTAATGTGATATAATAATAATATAAAATAATAATAATAATAATATTAATATATAATTTAAATTAAATAATAATATATATAGTATAAATATATATTATATTATATTAAATATGTATAATAATATATATTACCTTTAGTATATATTATATATATGTATTCAAGGTAGTTATAATGTATAGTGGACAAAACATCCTGAGCACCTATGTATAGATATGCCTATATTAATATTTAAATATAAAATATAATATTACAATAACTAACAGCATTTTATTTAATATATATTTATGAGTTGAATACTATATTCTGAATAATAAGAGTCTTCAAACAAAAGTAGATCGAACTGCTCAAAGTAGAAAAAAGTTAAAATGAATTTGTCCGGGAGTTTTTATATCACTTTACTTTTATCAAAATACTTGATCGAATGAGAGACAGGACCATTGCCATTTTCCATTCCTTTAGCACCTAACTAAATGGTATAAATCATTTAAAACATTCTCAAAATGTTTCGATCGAGTGAACCGCCGAGAGATTACTTTAAGGAAAGTTGCCATTATGAATTGCAACGCGAGGAAATCGAAGCCTATAAGATATACGTTCATGAGAGATATTTAGACGCCAGTGTAATATGATAGATGAATATATAGAGAGAATATGAGTATGAGAGAATCAGAGAGAGAAGAGAGATGATATTAGAGATGAGAGATTGTAGTATAGAGAGAGATATATAAGTAGAAGATATATATATATAGAGTATATAATATAGTATAAATATATATAGATATATATAATAGTGAATAAATATACCGAATGCTTCATATAGTAATATATAGTAAATATATCGATGTAATATAGATAGTATATATGAATAATATGTGAATATTTGGTCTAAACAAATAATTAGAAAACATAAATATCGTTGATGTATATGGCAATAAAATAAAATAGTGGTCGGTTGCGAAGCATACACCCCATGCAACCACAGAGGCAGGGACCAGCCCACTGAGAGTGATGAGCAGAATAATAAACGCGAAGAATGAGAGATATAGATTATTGAGTATAGATAGAATTTAAGGTAAGTTAGAGATAATATAGTAGATGAAGATACGTAAGATAGAGAGGAGAGAAGAATGATGAAGAGAGAGAGAATTATAGAGAGAGAGAGAGATAGAGAGTAGAGTTCTCTAATCATTCACTCACCATGGGTATAAGAGAACAGAGAAATATATACACGAAATTAGAGTGAATAATTATGAACATGAAGTAAATAGAGATGAGAAAGTAATACTCCTACACTACACATGAAGATGAGGAGATAACTATATATAAGTAATTATATAAATATCTATGGAGATGAGAAATGTGTGATGTGTGCGTAATAATTGTTAGTGAGAGTATAGAGTTCGAAATCTGTCTAGAGGAGAGGTGGAAATAAACACGTAGAAGAGAGAGACATAACATAGACAAGAGCCATAGCATGGGAGGAATTGTGTGTTCCTAGCAGAGCCCTAGCATTAAGGATGATGTGAATTGTCACAGATAATGATGAAAT
>JABUQX010017101.1:142500-159356 GCA_015478945.1 Trachelipus rathkii | reverse complement strand
GGAGAGAGATTATGTGCTGTTGTCGAGAGGTGGTATTTCAAGTTGTTTTAGGTGCGCCATACCAGGTGTCCATTGCAGGTCTGATACCACAATAAGTTTTAGTCATGTTAATAGTTCTTATCAAATTTATTTAGTATGCACTAATAAACAATTCTATAATTAACTTTGCTTACGTAATCTCGCTACGGCCTCTGTCTTTGTACTGTTGTTCTTCTAGTTTGCTTAGTATATGAGGTGTCCCGGTCTTGTTCTGAGATTTGTATAGTTGAAGATGCTATTTTAGGTTCGTGGTAAATTTAAAGTATTGGATTTACCGTAGACAATCTTTAGGTTGGGTTTCTTTCTCAAACATATAGATATATAATAATAGTGGTATGATATTTATGAATAATATATAATATATATGGTTAGTATAATTATTAGTATATATATAAATATTATGTATATAGGTATTAATATATATATATTATATATATATATATATTATGTTATATATATATATATATTATATATAGTTATATTATATATAGTATATAATAATATATTATATTATATTTATATATTTATAGTGTATATTGTAGTATATATATATATATGATATATTAATATATATTTATAGTACTAAGTATGATATAGTATAGGTAGTATTATTATATTTTATAATTATATAATAGTTATTAGTGATAGTTTTACTTAATATAAGTATATATTTATTATATATATATATATATATATTTATAATAGTAGGGTGTACGTTTATTTTTTATATACTATCTATATATATATAGTTATTATAAGCTCTGTATTAGTTTTATGCTGTATATATATTATATATATATTATATATATATATATATATATATATATATATATATATATATATATATATATATAAGTACTATATATATATAATTATACTACGTAAATATACTATATATATATATATATTATAATATATATATATATACTAATATTATATATATTATATTATATATATATTATATATATTATATATATATATATATACTTTATATATATATATATATATATATATCTATATTATAATATTATATACGATATATTATGTACGTATATTATATAATTAATTTATAAATATAAGTATAACTATACAATATATATATACATACTATATTTATATAATATATCATATATATATATATAATATATATATATATATAATATAATATATTAAAACTATCTTATATATTATATATATAATTTATAGATAAATATATATACCTATATCTATATATATATATTATATATATATATTATACTATTATTATATATATTTATATCTATTATAATACTATATATATATAATATATATAATATCTATATATAATATTTATATAGATTTGTATATAATTATATATATATATATGATATATATATATTTTATATATATAAATATATATATATTATATATATATATAAATATATATTAATATATATTTTATATATAAATATTAGCTATATTATATATATATTATATTATATAATATACTATATACTGTGATATATAGTTTATAGTAGTATCTATTATATTGGATTTGTAGTTGTTGTTAGGTTTTAGTATGTAGATTATTTTTAAATTGATTTATATTATTTTAGGTGGATAGTTAGTATTGTGTAGTTATGTTTGTTTTATGAGTTATGTTTTTATAGTTATGGTATAGTGGATGTGTAGTGGGTTAGGGTAGGTTGTTGTGGTGGTTATCTGTGAGGTGTATAGGTGGTGGGGGGTATAGTAGTTAGTTGTTGTTAAGTGATTGTATACTATATATTATATTATATATATATATACTATATTTAATATATATAATATATATATAATATTAATATATACTATAATAAATATTTTAGTAATATTATATTTTTTTATTTATGTTATTATATATAGTATTATATATATATAATATTATATAATATATATCATATATATATATTATAATACTATATATTATATAGTATACTATATATATATATATATATATATATTAATAATAATATATATATATATATATTATATTATTATATTATACTATAGTGAATATATATAATATATATATTATTAATTTCCAGATGGAATCTAGATGAGAAAGGTTAAGCAGCATTACCATCATTAGAAATGCTTTTAGGTATATTATTAGTGAGGACTGCTTTTTCGTGATTAATTCAGTATTTTTATTCAATTTTTTTTACGATAGCATTTTATCATTAATTCAATAATGTTTAGATTGTAAAAATTTTTAAATGCATTTTGAGAGTAAAAGTATTTAATATTGTATAAAGTTTTTATTTTATCGGGATAGTTTTACGAAAATTTTATAATAATATTTATAGTAATTTTATAAGTAAGGCATTAAGTAAAGATGGTATAAAAGAGCGAGCTTTATACATACAAGTGTTCATTCCTTGTTTGCCGGTACTTATACCCTCCAGACTCTTGACGTGTACAAACTTATATTTAACGATGGATTAAAGGTTGAGGTTAGTTATTCTCAATTTACATTAACTGGCAAACGCTCCCTGGTACAACATTGATTTACTGAAGATCTGCAAGAGAAGAGGATAACAAGAACCGGAGAAATCTCGAAATCTGTGAGACCAAAGGAAGCTCAAAAGAAATTAAGAGAAAAGGAAGGAGCCTCTATACAAGGTCAACGACTTGACGGGATTCAGGAGACAGAAGTACGCCATAAGGAAATCGCAGGCTAGTAACGACCTGCGAAGTGTCATAGACTACTCGATACTGTAGGTGCAAACGAAGGTACAGGGGCGTATTCTATTTGTGAATAATAAATATTATTATATAATTATATAGTAATACTATATTATATATAAATATATATATTAATATTACATTATATATATAATTATATAAATATATATTACTATATATATTTTATCTATAAATAATAATATGTATATATTATTTATATATACTATATAATACAGTATATATACTATATATTATATATACTATATAATATATATATTCTATATAATTATATATATTATATATATATATATATATATATATTATATATATATATAACTATATATTATAGATATATATACTTATATATATCAGATAGGAGGGCCTTATTGAAAAGAATAGAAGGAATCAGTTATGAAAATAATTTCAATTTACGTTAATAAATTATATATTCTTGACTTGTCGTTCCTGCTGGAACCTCCTTCAGAAGAAATATATTATAAACTAACATGAAAAAGTAAAAAGTTCTTTAGTTAGGAAGAGGATTAAAAGATGTGGTTATTTTATTTATTGCATAAAATAATGTGATTCTCAGTATGTCATTTTGTATAATGGACAGTGGTACGTTACACTTTTCTGTTATTGAAATTCATTTGAATTTATGAAATGCAGAAGGATCAATGAATTTTCGTTTTTTTGATTTTGTACAGTGTAAAATAGGCTGTATTTGGTTAATGTTAATTCGAAGATATAGGTTAAGCGATGGAGTTGTCATGCGTGAAGAATTTTTGATTGTCGGTTAAGAAGGTCATGTTTGTGTTTGATAAAGGCGCTGTAAGATCACTGGGTTTCACCAATGTGAGGATTACAATCCTGAGGGAATTTTGTGAAACACCTGGGAGATTCCCACTGAGGGATGGGTTGATAAATTGTAACTCCTAGGTTTTTTTCTAAGAGGGAGGATATCAGAGGAAGTGAAATTCAAAGTTTGGAAGAAAGATGAGAAAGAGATTCCAATTTTAATGGTTTAGATTATGTGAGGGAAGAACCATGTATTGTAGAAGGGTTGGATGTAGGTTTTGTGTAAATAGTGAATTCTATGAAATTAGAGGTGGACGAAGTCATGAGAGTATTTAGAAGAACGGTAAGGTATTGTGTTGGAAGTGTTTTCAATAGTGGGAATTGAATGTTAGGCTCGGTGGATAGTGTTTATGGAGTTAGAATAAGTTGAGGGGGTTAAGTATGTGGGAACCGGCGGCGAAAGTATATCATCTACATAACGAGTAACCATTGTAGTACCCAAAAGAAGGGTGAGGGGGATTGTGGTAAGTTATTCATATAGTTCAATGAAAGATTGCTAAGGAGTAGGAGAGAGAAGGGAGCCCATGCTAAGGGATTATTATTTGAGAAGAATTATTAAATTCGAAGAATTAAGGTTCAGGGTAAGGTTGATAAGTGCTTTTAAAGCGAAGGCAAGGGTAGAATAAGTGTGAAATTACGTTTATTATGAAGGAAGAGGAGAGAGAGAGGAGGGGAACAGGCAGAATGTGAACGATGGATCAATCTCAAAACTATAGGAGGTGAGTAAGGGGTTGTATGTTTGGTTTTATACTGAACATCTTAGTGTTAGATAAATGTGAAGTAGAAATGTGGTTGATTAAGGGTTTTAGTTGTAGAGATAACCATTTGGAGATGTAATATAGTCAGTAGTGTTAAGAATGACAATGTGTTTGCTTTGCTATATCAACAATGCAACAACCTTCTCTTGATATCAATACCTACCACTTCAAGCTAGAATCCTTAAAAACTGCAAAGTTTCATTTAACGCGAACCTAAAATCTTCTTCAGATTTTCCCAACTCACAACTAATTCCTAAGTCAAAATACTAGAAAATTTCAAATTTTATTGGTCTTTCAAACACACAAACCTAATCTTCCTCTTAAGACCTATTATCTCCAACATTGATTCCATCCACTTACAACTCTCCAAATGTTATCTTACTAGAAACTGCTAATCAACACATTTCTATTAACAATTATTACAACACTGAAGATTCATTATAATAACAAACATTATGCACCTCTTATCACATCCTCTCTTAGTTTTGATGTGTTCCTCTTCACATCTGTCCTTGGTTTCCGCCTTACCTTCTCTCTTCCTGTGACGCTTCATTAATGGAATAACTAATTCTCACTTATCCTACCCCTTGTCCTTCTCTAAAACAACATTATGCAAACCTGACCAAATCTATATTTCTTCTGATATTTAATGAATCAATTGATTGATTAAATTAAGTCTTAGATGGGCTCCCTCTCTCGTCCTACTCTTAGCAATCGTTTCCATGTACTTATTGAATACTACGATCATCCTCCTCAACCCCTGCTTGTTTGTACTTAATGGTATCGTTATGGTAGATGCATATCTTGCTCCGTTCGCCATTCATATTAACCTCACTTATTCTTAATTCATTGTACGGGGTTCGGGACTAATACCCTCTTTTGTTCACATTAAGATTGCACTTTGAAGGACGCTCTAAAGAACCAATCCTTGGGGAGCGGTTTTCAGTACTTCGCATGTTGTGTGTCATTCTTCTATTCTCAACTCCGAATTCGTCTAGTCTTTTCTACAGAAGAATTTCCTTATTGACAATTCACCTTCTTTTTTATGACTTTATACACTGTGTTATCCGCCTTCTTATATTGTTTAATTACTATGAATATTATAAACAATTTACCTATCCTATTTTCCTTTTCTTACGTGCTCGCATAGGCTCTCCCCCCTACCTGCCCTGAACTCAACTTTTTTTTAACCTCCAGTTTCAAAAACTTCTCTATCTACACTCATGAGCATCCAAAGGCCTCAAATCAGAGCAAAGGAAAACTACTAGCGAACATCCTCGAATTAATCCACCCCGTTAATTCTATACGTCTGTTCCTTCCTCTGCCTCAAGTTTCCTCTTACCACGATGTAGAAAATATTTTTCCCAAAAACTTTACCATTTCACTTCTTGATATCCTCATAAAGAAAAAAAATACTTAAACACCAATTATCAACACCACCCCTCAAGGGAATCTTCCCAGTGTGATTGTACAAAATTCCTGCAAGGATCTGTGAACTCCCTTCACATTGGTGATAGACCATTGATCTCCACGCGCCTTTATCCACACAAACATTGACCCTTCTAACAATCGGATCATCAAATGCTTCCTGACACTCCATCGCTTCTACCTGATTAATCATGTCCATTAACATTCAACAAATGACCGTATTTTACATGTACAAACATCTAAAAAACGATAAATTACATGAATCCTTCTTGCATCATCAAATTCAATAATTTCAATTAACAAAAAGGTGATTACAACATAGACACAATACAAAATAATATTCTGCAGCACAACAAGTTCTTTTAAAAAAATTTAGAATATCCAATCTTTAGAAATAGCTTACATAACTATAAAATAATTTTACTCTTTTTCATGTTAGTTTTATAATCACTTCTTCTGGAAGGAGGTTAAGCCTTAGCGAACGAAAGCTCAAGAAATATATATTTATTTAACTTGTAAATGAAATTTATTTTTCTGTAACTGAATCCTTCTAATTTTCAAATAACGGCCATCCTACCTGGATTAATATATTTACTCTAAGCGATCATTGCTTTAACACTACAAATACATATATACTATATATATATAACTAATATATTATATTATTATTATAGTATATATTATATATATATATATTATATATTATCATATATTATTATATATATATATCTATATATACTATATATGTAATATTATATATTATTGTTATATATATGAGATTATATATATATATATATATATATATATATATAATTTATATATATCTACCATCATATATGGTGGCTTTACTCGTCTCTCTGTTGAGCAAACTGCTTTCCTATATCTCCTCCCGCTTTTCTTCTCATTATCAATCAGACTCATACTGCACTGCTTGCTTCCAAGAAGACGAGATTATCAGAATTACAGGAGAGACCAATTCTTGTAATAGTGAGGTAAAGCTTCCGGATTAGTCTCACCAAACAAACCGAAGTGACTCTCTTCAATTTCACAAAGATTTACAAAGAATAGTAAGTTTGGCAACGCTATTACACAACGAAAAGTCGTGACAACCTCAGTAGAGCTTACGAAAAAAAGAGAAAGACTCAATAAAGGGAGAGTTGTTGTCTACTTATAATTATAGAAGTTGAATAAAGTCAATTATTCGTTTGATATTTTATGTTATCACACAACGCATATAGGAAACCTGCACATGAAATAAATAATATTTACAATGCATTTATTCTTAAAAGGGACCCAGGTATTATTAATATATAATATATATATATATTATATATATATATATATATATATACTATATATATATACTATATACTATATATACTATATATACTTATATATATATAGTACTATACTACTTAGTATATATATATACTATATATAGTATACTATTATACTAATATATATATATATATATATAATATATATATATTTTATATATATATATTCTATATAATTATATAGTTATTTATATATATATATCTATATAGTACTATATATATATATATTATAATATATATATATATACTTCCTAGATTTCATTTTCTCAATGTCACATCTCTATCTAACACCTGAAGATTTCATCTAATAAAAACCTGAAACATATCAAGCCCTCTTACTGCACCATCTCCTTAGTTTTGATGTTGGTTCCCTCTTCACATCTGTCCTTGTTCCCCTTACCCTCTCTCTCCTTGAACGCTTTATTAATGAATGCTCTATTTATAACTTATTATCTTTCCTTCTTGCTCATCTTATACTACTCACCCTGGAACATAATTTCTTCGAATTTAATAGTTCTTTCTTTAAAGAAAACTCCGGTCTTAGCATGGGCTCCTCTCTCTCTCTCCTCTTAGCAATCTTTTCATGGAACCTATTGAATAACTACCACCATCCTTCCTCACCTCCCCTTTTTGGGTATAAAATGGGTATCGTTATGTTAGATGATATCTTTGCTCCGTGTCATCCATATTACCCTCAACGTATTTAACTTCATTACAACTATCCACTCTAACATTCATTTCACCTATTGGAACACTCTCAAAACACACTTAACGTTTCTGATCCTCTCATAGACATTGGTCCAACCTCATAATATTCATCCCAAAATGCACTTTTAAAGAAACCTAAATCAACACCTTCTTACTACTGGTTTACTCACTAACCTAAACTTACAAATGTGTGCACTCCTTTCTTCCTTTTCGTTACGGTGCTTTCCGGCCATTATGCCTCTCCCTCCATACTTCAACAATGAAACTCACTTTTTAACCTCCACTTCAAAAACCCTTTCTTATCCTACTCACATCATCCATAAGGCTTAAAAGAGCAAGAAAACTACTAAGCTCCTCCATTACCAGACCGTTATTCTAGATCTTTCTCCTCTGCCTCAATATTCGTCTTAACCACATTAAAAATATTTTCCAAAAACTTTACATTTTCACTGTCTCTGATATCTTCGCTCTTAAAAGTAAAAACTTAAAACACACATTTATTCACCATCCCTAAGTGGAATCTCCAGATGTGTTACATATTCCCTGCAAGGATTAAACTCTCAACCATTGGTGAAAACCCATGATCTTACAGACGCGCATTTATGCAACCAAACATGACCCTTCTACAGAGACAATCAAAATTACTTCCCTGACTACTTCATCGGTCTACCTATAACTCATTCATTTAACATTTAACCAAATGAACCCTATTTTACAAGTAAAAAAATGTCCATAAAACGAAAATTCATGTGGTATCCATCTGCACAATCATTAAGATGAATTTTCCATAAACAAAAGGTGATTATAACATAGCAGAAACCATACAAATAGATATTGTGAAGCACCACATAATTTTTAAAAAAAATTAACTTATTCATCTTTTAAATTTAATAACTATAATTTTTACTTTTTTCATGTTGATATTATATATATAACTTCTTCTGAAGAAGTTCGGCCAGCTTAGGTAACGAAGCTAAAGAATATAATATTTTATTTAACTTGTAAAATGAAATTATTTTTTTTTGTAACTGAAATATCTTCAAATTTTAAATTGGCGATCATGTCAAATTCATATTCACATCAAGCAATCATGCTGCTTCAAACTACAAATAATATATATTATATATATATATATATATATATATAATATATTATACATATATAATAATTATATATATATTATATATATACTATTATAGTATATTTATATATTATACTATATATATATATATATATTATACTAGTATATATATTATATTATATATATATATAATTTATATATATATATATATATATAAATGGCTTTATCCTCTGCCCTGTTGAGCACTGCTTCCTATTCTCTCCCGCTTTCTTCTCATTATCAATCAGACTCACTACTCACCTCGCTTGCCCCAAGAAGACAGAAATCCTAATTACAAGAGAAGCCACAACTTTTCTGTAAAGTGAGGTAAAACTTCAGGATTGTCACCACACATAACAGAATCGACTCATCTCAATTTACAAAGCTTTACAAAGAATAAAGTTGGCAAGCTATTAACACATGAAAAGGTCGTGACAACTCCATAGAGGCTTATCGAAAAAAAGAGAAAAACTCAATAAAAGGGAGAGTGTTGTTACTTATATTATATTGAATAAATCTTATTCGTTTTATGATTTTATGTTATCAACACAACGCATATAGAAACCTACACGAGGAAATAAAAATATTTACATCAATGAATCGATTAAAAGGGACCCATATATATATAGTATATTATAATATCTATATATATATATATATATTATACTAGTATATAATATATATATATACTATATATATACCTATATATAATATATAGTAGTATATATACTTACTGTATTATACACTAAAATATACTATTATACTAATATATTAGGTATATATATTATATATAATGATACTAATATATACTTATATAATATATACATAATATATATATATATAATATCATTATTATATTATATATATACTATTTATTATATGACTGTAATATATATATATATATTATATATACTATATACTAATCATATAGTTATATATATATATATATTATATATATCTATATTATACTATATTATACTATATACTATATATTATATACAAAAATATATATATATATACTTTTTATAATATATATATATATATAATATTATATATATTTATATATAGTATAACTATATACTATTATATATATAGATACTATATATACATATTTATATTATCGTACGTATATATATATACTATTTATATATAGTATACTATATATATATATATATATATATATATTATATATATATATATACTATATACATATATATATAATATATATATATTATATATATATTAATATATATACTATATATACTATATTGCTATATATATTTATATATATATATATAATATACTATATATAATCATTATATATACTATATAATAAATATATATTCAGATAGTCATATATGCTTATTATATATATTATATTATATATAATATAATATAAATCATATCAGTATATATATTACTTTTATATATATTAATTAATATATTTAATATAATATATATTATAAAAATATATATATATATCTACATATATATAGATATATATGTATATACTATATATATACTATATCCTTATATATATATACTATATATAGTATACTATATATATATTACTATAATATATATATATATTATATATAATATATATATACTATATATATATATAACTAGTAACTATATATATATATATTATTGTCACACAATATACGCCTCTTGGTTACCTTCGGTGGCCCATCCTACAGATGAGTTAAGTCTCCTTCTGAAGCATTTATCTAGGTCGTGACACTCCAGGCTCGTTATGGCTTTATACCGTTGCGTAACTGTCTATCATTCTGAATTCCACGTCGAAGTCGTTTGAGCCGTGTATAGAGGCTCTCCGTTAGCTTTTTCTTAAGTTTCGTTCTGAGTTGCTTTGTGTCCTCAGGTGTTGGCGGAATGCTTCTCTCAGGTTCCTTTTATCCTCCTCTTATTAGTGAGTGTAAGGGATTCCGCACGACGATGGTGCAATTGACACGGTGAGCTTGACATTTTTTTTGACCTTTGTGAGCCATGTTTTTTACTCCCTTTACTTTTTTGAGCTTTACTTTTTGAGCTGACCTTTTTTGAGCCCAAAATTTTTACCTGTGACCTTGACCTTTTTGGGCTTTACCTTTGGGCCCTCTACCTTTCTTTTCGACAACTTCCGTTTCCATGGGTTCATTTTTGGCCAGTATTTTTCCGGGAACCTAATTTTTTGAGAACCCTAATTTTTTGAGAACCCTAATTTTTGGCAATCCTAATCTTTTTGGCATCCCTAATTTTTTTGCGATCCTAATTTTTTGGCAACCCCTATATTTGTTTTCGGACTTAATTTTGCAACCCTTCTCGAAGGAGGGTTTTGTGCAAAACAGGTTGCGTCAGCAACCGGGTTGTATCAATTCACCCTAATTTTTTCTCGACCAACCTTTGGTCATCCCATGGGTCAATTTTGGCCACCCCTAATTTTTGGCCACCTTTAGGGCTTAGCCTATTTTTGATTATTTGGTACCATGTACACACACAATTTTACAAACACAAACACTACACATGTCACACACACACACAACACTACACACATCACTAGCCTACCCCCAGCCCTCCACAATAGTACACCGCAGCTACACATGAGCCTATCACACTTCAGCTCCACATAGCCCTACACCAGCTACCATACCTATTCACATACTCGTACTCCAGCATCGCCATAGCTAGACACCCAGCGTATCCACCCACGCCTACACATAGCCCACTCGGCTGCGACTACCATACCCTAGCCTACACCTACACTAGATCAAACTCGATGCTTCACATGTCCTAACACCTACACCTAAGATTCTCACCCAGCTGTAGACTAGCCCTACACTACACTAGCTGCTCAACCCGCCTTCAACTAGCTAAAACTACACCTACAACTAGCTCCAGAGACGCTTCACTCTACATCTAACCTAGAACTCCACATACTTCACCTAGCGTACACTATTACTAGCCCTACACGTGCCCCTACAACCTTAATGCCCCAACTGATTGCTGTTCACCTTGTTGATTAGCCTCATCTTTGATGAAGTATCTTTGTCGGTTCATCCTTTGATGAGATCAGATTTTATTGCATAGGTCTCTGCAATTTGATGGTTCGCCAAAACCATTCGTTAGAATATCTAGGATGTTCTATTCTAGATGTTCTATGTTATTTATAGGGCAGGTGAGTGCCACGTGAGTGCCAAGTGAGTGCAATGAGTGCCAATGAGTGCCAGTGAGTGCAATGATGCCAAGTGAGTGCAACTATGCCAAGTGAGTGACACATAATGCGCGCTAGACTTGAGTGCCACTTTTTTATCAAGCTTTTCTAGCTTCCCCTGATCCGAGTAGCCCTAATGAGGGGTTCTACCTAGGTTATAGGTGATGAGGATCGATTTGTGTAATATTAAATTGCTAGGCGTGCTTCCTACTGAATGAGTTAGTCTTTTTCTTAACATTATAGCCTATATTATACTTGCACACACAACTACGACACATGACACTATGACACTTATACACATAATCACTTATAAGCACTTACACTGTCCATAGACACTTCACACGTAGCATAAACAATTACACTCATCACCACCACACGAGACACTTACACTCACACAACTCGATATTTTGGATGTCTCAACTTTGATGCTCAACTTTGATGCGTCAACTTTTGATGCGTAAATTTGATGCTAGCATTTATGCTCAAGCATCTGATGCCCTCAATTTGTTGCTCATCTTTGATGACATCATTTCTTGTGATTGAATGTCATCTTTGATACCACCTATAGTGATGATTCATCTTTGATGACTCATCTTTGTCTACCTAATAGATCATAAGCTACCCGGAAACATCAGCTAGCTCAGCCGTGAGCCTCCGCTGCAAGAGACAGCCATCCTGACGGCCGCAGGTCGCGACCCGCTGGTCCGCCGGCCACCGTTGCAGCCGAAGGCGCACAATATTCTTCGCGTACGACCGCATGCCGCGTGCGCTCGCTAGGCGCAATATTGTGCTGTATCCGCGCCGCGCGTGCGCCGCGCCAGGCGCAATATTCCCTGCGCCCGAAAATACATGATATCATGTAAACTATTTCAACGAGAATTTATTTTCAATATAACTACTGAGTCATCTTATTTTTTATTTTCATACTTTATAATTTTTATTAAAAACATTTTCGCGTACATAAAACTGTAACTCATTACAGACTATTTATTTTAACCACATATATTTATTAACATTATTTTTTACTTAATACTTTTTACTTATTACTTTTAATTACTATATTTTTAAAAATTGATTATGTATAAGAAAAATTCAGAGTGTTCTGATGATTTAAGTGCATTAGATTATGTTGGTTAATATTTTTTTACTACCAAAAACATTAACATAATAATACCTTAAAGCAGTAATCAGTAATCAATATGAGGTGTTACTGACACCAAGGGTGGGATTGAGTCAATCTTTGTTTTAACTGCTTGACTGCCTGTACTCATGTTTTAACTACTGGAGATTCAATGGAAGTTAAACTGCTTACCTCAAAGTTTTTATGCTGATTAACTATATATATTATTAACATTACATACGCTTAAATGCAGTAATCAAGTAATCAATAGAGGTGTGATCTTACCAAGGGGGGAATTAGATATGCTTTTGTTTTACCGCTTTACTGCTTTAACTCCTGTTTTACTGTTCTAACTTTCTGCTTTACTGTTTTAAACTTTCTGGCTTACTGCTAAAACTTTCTGCTTTACTGCTTTAACTTCTGCTTTATTATTTTTTAAGTCAATATTTATTATCTATTTAAGGATTTTATATTTTATTCTAGAAATTATATTCTAATATTATTTTTGTTTTCATACTTTTCTTTATTCTTTATTCTTTTTTTCTTTTTATTTTATTTTTATTATTTTTACTTTTATTATATTTATTTTGTCTTTAAATACTTTTTAAATTTTTTTTCTTTTTACTTCTTTTTCATTTTATTGTTTACTTATTTTTACTTTATTATCTATTGTTATTTTTATTATTATTATTATGTTAATACTTAGTTGTATTTATACGTTCATGCCTTATTGTTATATTGATTTAGAACACACACTACGCAACCCGCACACGACACCACACACACAGCACATCACAGCCACAACACTACAACAGCTCACTTATACACTTAGACACACAATTCACTATGGACACTTATACACACCATTCACTATGAACTGTACATCTTCGCATAGACATTACATTAACACTTACTATTAGAGCACACACACACACACACCAGATTTACTTACTACATACTCACCACAGATTTAGTTAAAACACGCAGATTATACTTACACTCAACAGATTTCTTACACTCACAATCACAGATCTTACTTTACAACTCACTCACAGGCGCGGGTACGCGGAAATATTGCGCCCTGCGAGGGCGCACGCGCGGGCGGGGACGCGGCGGGGTCGCACCTGCGGGCGGGATTGGCTGTCTTTGCGCGAGGGCTCACGCTGAGCTTGTTGGGTAGCTTATGAGTCTCGAGGGTATGACAAAACGAGAGTCATTCGCAAAGTGAATTCATCAATATAGGTGGTATCAAAGATGACTTCATCAAAGATGAGTCACTCAAAGATGAACCCATCAAAATTGAGGCATCAATGCTGAGGAAAGTAAATGATGAGGCATCAAAGTTGAGGCATCAAAGTTTGGGCATCAAAGTTGAGGCATCAAGTTGGGACACATCAAAATTATCGAGTGTGTGAGTGTAAGTGTATGCATCTAGGTATGTGTGTATGTGGTATTGCGGCTAGTGTCAAGTGTCATGGAGAGTGTAAGTGCTTACTAAGTTCATAGTGTGTTATAAGTTGATCCGGTAGTGTATGTTGTACGGTGTGTTGTGATAGTTACATTATAAGCTTAGAGCTGTTAGACAAAGGACTACTCATTAGTAGGAAGCACCTAAGCAACTTGTAATATACGACAATGATTCTCGATACTTATACACCTAGGGTAGATCACCGCCACCTATTTCAGGTATTCGGGATAGGGGAGGCTGAAAAGGCTGTGAATAAAGTAGGGCATCAGTTGGCACTATGCTTGGCACTCCCTGTGGCACCTCATGTGGACTCCTTGCCTCATTGCAACTCACTCGTTTGGCAACTCATTGGCACTCATTGGCACTTCATTGGCACTTCACTGGCACTGATCCAGACTCATAGAAAATCATAGATACACGTAAATAGAACATCGCTTAGATACTTGCTTACGATTGGTTGGGAACCGTCAAGAGTTGAACCATCAATAAATCTGAGTGCAGTCAAAGATGAACCGAAAGGATGACGTATCAAAGATAGCCATCGAAATAAGGTGAGACTCAAAGTTCGGGGCATTAAGTATGTAGGGACGTGTAAGGCTACGTAATAGGTGTCGCTAGGTGAAGGTTGGTGGAGTTTAGGTGTGGTGTAGGTGAAGGCTCGTGCGAGCTAGTGTAGGTGATAGGTGTAGGCTAGGTGAAGGCTGGTGGAGGCTAGGTGTTAGGTGTAGGTCTATGGTACAGCTGGGTGGAAAATCTAGGTGTAACGCGTGTAGGAAATGTGAAGATGGGTGAGGCTATGTGTAGGTGTACGGCTCAGGTGAAACGGCTTAGGTGCAGGCCTGAAGTGGTAGGCTATGTGTGGCTGGGTGTAGCTTGGGTGTAGGTCTTAATGTGACGTGTCTCTGATGTAGGCTATGTGTAGGCTATGTGTAGGTCTGTCGGTTAGGCTATGTGGAGGCTTGGTGTAGGCTATGTGTAGGCTGGCATGTGGCTATCTGTAAGGCTGGGTTGTACGCTGTCTTTGTAGCTATACTGAGGCTAGTGTTAGGGCAGGGTGTGTGTGTGTGTGTGTGTCGTGTGCTGTGTGTGTGGTGTTGTGTGTTGTGCTGGCGCGCCGCGCGTCGTTGAGATGTCTACCATCCTGAAATATCAAAAAATAGGCTAAGCCCCTAAAGGGTGGCCCAAAATTAGGGTGGGCCAAAGGCCCATGGAAGACCAAAGGTTTGGTCGAAGAAATTAGGTGGGACATGTACAAAGGTTGCTGACAAACGTTTGGCGCAACCCTTCTTCGAAGGTTGCAAAATTAGGGTTGCCGAAAAAAATTAGGGTTGCCAAAAATAGGTTTTCTGTAAAAAGAAGGGTATCCAAAAATTAGGGTTGCCAAAGAATTAGGGTTCTCTCAAAAAATTAGGGTCTCAAAAATTAGCGTTGACTGAAAAACTTATCGTGGCCCAAAATGAACCATGGAAGACGTGAAGGGTTGAGTCGAAAAAGTCAAAGCCAAAAGGTAAAGCCCAAAAAGGTATATGGCCAATAAAGGCTCAGGTCCAGGTAAAAAATTTGGGTCTAAAAAGGTCAAGCCCAAAAAGGTAATAGGTTCACAAAATGTCAAGGGCAGTAAAAATTGGGTCTCAAAAAAGTCAAAAAAAGGTCGAGAGGTCTACCGTTGGTCTTTTTTGAACCATTCGTCGTGCGGTAATCTTACCTACTACTGCTCTTCTCGTTGCAGTTCTTCAGTATATCAAGGTTGTACAAGGAAGGATTTTGCAGTAATGAAATGGAATAAGTATACCTTAAATTTTTAATCCACGGTCAAGAGTCCAGATATAAGAGCGGGCGACAAGGATGAACACTGTATATAATAATGCTTTCTCTTTTATATCATTCTTTCTTAAAGTGCTTACATTAATTATTTGCTCTAAAATTTTTACAATTTTTTTCTTAAAATTATCAAAAAATACTTACAATATTAAAGTTAATCATTACGAAGACTCTTAAAATTATATCTAAGATAATTTTAGCAATCTAAATAAGTATGTGAATTATAGTAAAATTATTCTTTTTTAATAAAAATGATAAAATACAAATTAATTAAGAAAGTAG
>JABUQX010017101.1:100000-137500 GCA_015478945.1 Trachelipus rathkii | reverse complement strand
TATATTTATGTGTATATATATAATATGCCAGTATTTTCGTCCTTTGATGACCCTTTTTGTTATGACAGATGGTGAATATTGAAACATTAAGGAGAATGATTGTGTTTCATTGGTATTTTCAACACTTATTTAAGTAAATAAAAAAAACTAATTTTCAGCTATCTTCAGATTTAAAGCAAATATAGTTCTAAAAAGAAGTGTCATTTAAAGGGCATCTACTTACACTTCTTCAAAAAAAATTTAACTTGTGATAATTTATTTCTTTAAAAAAACATTGAATTTAATTTTACTTCTTTATTATTCACCAAGCATGGTCGTTTTGACTGGTAATTTGCAACCATTAAATACTGATTAGATTGCCTGACAATTGATCCTGTCATATATGATGTGCGGATGATATGTCTGATGTTATATCCGAAGCATATTTGGAAAATGTTGAAGTTTCTGCGAAAAATTTGGAAAAGAAGAGAAAATGTAAACTAATGGAAATGCAGGAACAGTCAGAAATAAATGGCTTGAATGTTTCATTCATTAATAATGAATCACCAAAGAAGCTAAAGAAAAGGGTCAAAGAATGCTGATGACTCTTTAATTACTAATGAATTCGGGCAAGATCCAATTTTTGGCTCTGGCTGAGCACCATTTTCAGCCCCACCTAAAAATGGACATAAAATTCGGAATTTTCAGCCGATTTTGACTATACAAACACCAAAATGTAGCTTTTTTGCTCTCTAAAACGTTGTTTTCCGGTGTTTTTCTGTGAAAATAGTTATTCTATCAGAAATTTCAATTTTTTTAAACCCATGTTTTTGACATTCTTTGTATCAACTTCCAGATTTTTTACCAAAATGCTTCAAATTAAATAATGCATAGATGTTTCCATTATCTAAAATAGTACAGAAGGATGTTTCGATTTTTTGAGTTTTGCTCAGCGTTGTCCAATTTCCAAACCCAATTTTTTGAATTTGAAATGAAATATTGCGATATTTTTTTTTTTCTCTTCGGGCGAAGTGGATGACATTTTCAGGGCTTTTGTAGTCGGGGGAGATGCACATTTTTTAGTTAGATTATTTCTTTGTTTTTGTATTAGTTTTTGATTTGTTCTTGGGAAAAAATTTTCAAAAAAAAAAAAAATTGAATTTTTAAAAAATTTCTTTTGAGTATACACAAAAATGATCTAAGTATAAAAGATGCATCTTTTTTGCTTACATATGCCTGAAAATTTCATCTCCTTCGCCTAAACAGAAAAAAAATTATCGCAATTTTTCATTTCAAATCACCCAAAAATGGGTTTGGAAATTGGACAACGCTGAGCACAAACTCAAAAACGAAAACGTATTCTGTACTATTTAGATAATGGACCATCTATTCATATTTCAAGTTTGAAGTCATTTCTAAAACAAAAAAATCTACAAGTTGATACGAAGAATGTCAAAAAAATGGGTTTTGAAAAATTGAAATCTCTGAAAGAATGACAACTGACACAGAAAAACACCCAAAAACAACATTTTAGAGGGCAAAAAAAGCTACATTTGGTGTTTACATAGTCAAAATAGGCTAAAAATTCCAAATTTTTTGTCTATTTTTATGGGGGGCAAAAATTTAGGCTACGCCCGAGCCCAAAATTGGATCTTGCCCTTCAGTGAAGCAGCACAGCATGCTAGAATGACCGAGTGAGAAAAAGAAGAAATACAGTAAGGAAGTGAAAACACCAAAAAATAACACTACTCCTGAGGCTTCATTAAAAAAATCATTAGGGAAGTCTGCTAAGATGAAGAAAAAGAATAAGAATAAGCAAGCACAAATGGAAGAGGTAGAAGAAGCTGCTTAATAGTTTGTTAGTGAAGATTCCTCGATGATCGTAAATGAAGAAAAAGGAAAAGATTCTAAGAAGGAGAAGAAGAAGAATAAGAAGAAGAATAGAAGAAGAAGGAAGAAGAAGAAGAAGAAGAAGAAGAAGAAGAAGAAGAATCAAAGGCAGTCAAAAACTAATGAAGATGGAAAAGTCTTTAGACTAGAGACTTTTAAAATATTTTTATTATATATTTTTTGTCCCTTTTGAAAAGGGCAATGCAATGTGAGTTGTGACAAACTGATATATATATTATCGTATTTTATTTTATATTCTTCTTATTATATACAAAAAATTTCTTGTACAGACCAATGTCTTCTAGATATTTCATAAAATTATAAAGTATAATATAATATATTTATAATATTATATAGCTACTATATATTATTATTATAATATATATACTATATATACATATATTGCTAATATCTAATATATATATATATATATACTATATTATGTATATATAATATATTATCTATATATTTATATATATTATTATATATTATGTATAGTATATAAATATATATATTAATATATATTATATATATATATATATAATATATTATATATATTATATATATATATAATATATTATATATATTATTCTCACAATACACATAATATATCATAATATATTTATTTTATATTATATATATCTACTATATATAATATATATATCTATATATATATATATATATAGTATACTATATTATCTATATTCTCAGAAGCCATAATATAATAATATACTATAATACTATATATATAGATATATATATATTAATATATATATCATATATATATATACTATATATATATAGTATATATATATATATTATATTATAGTATTATATACCTAATATTTATTTATCTATATTATAATATATATATTATATATTATATACGTATATTATAATATAGTTATATAAGTATATATATAACTATATTATTGTATATATATTATATATATTATTATATTATATATACTATATTATATATATCTTATATTTATATATATATATATATATATTACTATATTATATTAATTATGTATATATATATAAATATACGTATCGTAGGCAAGGGTAGTAATGATTCCACCATGATAGTAGTAGGATTAGAGTTGGTGGTGGTACGGAGGTGGGATGAGGGGCTGTGACGCTAGATCACACGAGGAGTGAGCATCGAGTTGTATAGGAGAGAGAGGTGTCGTTGGAGAGATCTATTATTAGTATCGTAGTATATATTCATATATTCACATGTTCTCTCTACATCACCGGAGACTCTACTCTTCGTACAGTCGAGATGCTCTCATCCTCTGATTAGCGTCACCCCTTCATACTGCCACTAGCACACACACCTTACCTTCATTCTCTCCATTGTCGTCCGTCGGTCGTTCTGCCGAAGGCTGCCATGCTATAAAATCTAGCAACATATTCTCTTCATCGATCTACTATTCTGTGTTTCATAACATCTCAGTTGGCTTGTTCTCTAATCCATAAATGATCGCTACACCTACCTCTAACCAATCTCTTTCTTATCTCAGTATTTATCTTCATAATTCTCTTCTTAGTCACACCACTCTCAATCCTCAACACTCCTCATTTCACACGCCATATGATTTACTATTTATGTATCTAGATGTAATGTTGTTTACGTACTGGAACTAATAACAGTATTGGTCACCAGAATCACGGTGTAAATCTAACGTTTTAACCTGTATCGGTTAATGTCTAATTTCTCGGCTAGGATATATGATAGACTGATTATACTCCTCAGAAATAGCTGCTCTATCCTTTCTTCTATTCACACCTCCATCATTACCACTCTGCCTGTTTACCGATACTCCCATTTATAATCCGTTTGGTATTTTCAATATTCCATCTCATTATATTTTAATGAGATTTATGTTGAATTTAGCTAGTTCATTCATCACTCAGTACTTTCTCATTATATATTCTCAATCCCTTCCGTCGCAGCACTTCCTCCATCTATAGCATCTCTGTAATTGTGAGGCGTCTACCATTCTGGCAATTAGGAGCAATGTCGTACTAGTCAAAACGCCATTTACATAACATTCTCAGCTCTCTCCTTCACCCGAATTCTCGCATACTGTCCATATACAGGATAAAACAACGCGGGGTCAGCCGTCCCGTCTGAATCACTGTCTTCACTCCAAAACTGCTATCCATGCGCTGTCTCTAGCACTTTCACTATTGTGTAATGTACCCTTATTCTAACTGACTGATATATCTTTGGTGATATCTTTATAGTCATGACGATCTTTCAGTGTCTCCAAAAGTTCACACCAAGGTACACTGTCAATATTCATATTAAATCCAAATAGCCATAATAATGTTTTTAGTTATCTCACTCTCAGCTCTCTCTATCATCTCACTTCATATAGATATATGAGAAATATCAGACCCTCTGATCGCGTGGGTCTGAATCCATAACATGCGCTTTCATGTCAGCTTGTATCTCGATACACGTCTGAGTTTCTTACCAAATTCTTATACAATTATGCTATATGGCATGCGGCATGCAATTGATATGCCCTATATAATTCGATCAAAGCTGCCCCATTTACGTGATTTTTAGAACCTCAGGTGCATCGTATCGCCTGCCCACTCATGCAAGTCCTCTCTCTCTCATAATCTCATGAAATACAATTAACTATTAAGCATTCTACTTCAACATCCAATCGCAAATGACCTCTTATGCATACGCTTAGGTCTCCGCGGAAACCATCAATCCTTCACTATTTCATATTTTTTTTCCATTCATTATTCCAACTCATCTACATTGTTATCATACCTCATTAAAGTTTATTCGAGCTTGTTCGCTAATTACTGCGTTCCGAAGGTTTCTTCTCTTCTCACTTGATTATAAACTTCTGATAGTACTATACTCTCCACCTACACACTGGATTACATTCATTGGCTTACATGTATTTCAACTATCCTCTATTAATCCTTTATTTGGATGATGTGTCAACAGCTGGCTCTGTTCCGGCTATTGAGATTGAGTGAATTATGCGATCCATTAATATTGGTATAATTTCAATTTCCTTGTTCCCTATCTACCCGTTAAGTTCTGTTACCAATCGCTCTCACACTTTTTACTCCATCGCTCTTCTTTTTATGGTTTATGATATTTCTACTTACCACATATTCACTCTTATCCTTAGGGGATGTTCTTACTTGTCATCCAGCTATAAACTCTTTTATTTTTTCTCTATACTGCACTGTCAATCTATCCTCTGTACACCAGCAGTCTTTTTCTTTCTGGAACCCGTTCTTTTATTACTCAGCGTATCTGCTGCACAGTGCATATCATTTTTAAAATATCTCCACTCTCTTCTACAAGTATACAACATTATCCCATATCCTCATGGTAAAATAACTACACGGTATCTATTCTCACAACACACACAAAATTATTTTACGCTGCTTCTCTTTTATTACTCCACGACTATACGCTCTCTCGTTACGGTCTTCGCCGATGTTTGATTTTTTTAAGTTTTAATAACCCCTACATCCCTCAATGATGGGCGAATCCAGGAACATTGATGGATATACATACTTTTCACGTTCTTACCAACTTCCTGTTTATCGTCGACAATTTGCCAATTTTTCATTAAAAATACATTCTTCTTCCTGTGGGCTTTCTGAGTGTGGAGCATAGAATGTATTAACTCAAATCAAATTTTAGTGCCTAACCAATCATTTGACTATATTCTTTCTTTATTAAAAGATCGAATGTATCCATCTGTCGTCAAATCCGGGTACAGGGAACTAACGCTACCGGTACTATTATTCTTCCTAACTTCTCCATTCATGGTTATATCAGGTTGTAATCCATCATGTATTCTTGTCGCATCTTCCTCAGGCTTCAGTAACATCCCTCAGTTATTTAGGCTAACCTAGATCACTATAATGCATATCTAGTTTACTCTACTACTACATCATCACCACAATCACTCATCCTCATTCCCTCACTATGGATAGTATAGAATTAATCGTTCTATATACTAGGATATATAATCTCGGTAGTACTTATAAACAAAAATTACTTTACATAAGAATAAAGGTAATATACAGTTAATATATATAAATAAATGAGCCTCAGTTTACTAATATTTGCAAACACAAAGAAGGATTCGTCTTGGGTTGAGGGCAATCACAAGCTGAGTCTTAGACCATAGTTAATATACGTCGGCTGGACTAGGCATTATTCAAGGTTATTTTTCTAGAACTGCATTTAGTCTCCTCGTATGTATTAGCCCTTAATTGGGGTAAGTGTTACTTTACATAGTCTCCTAAGGCAGCATTTTCTGGTCGAGATTAAGTAGCACGGACTACCGTCTAAGGCAACAGTCCATTGTCATTGGTAGAGATATGACTATACCATATTAACGCTCCACGATATATAATACTTAATATATATATATATATATTATTAATATATTATATATATATTATATATATATATATATTATATAATATATAAGTAATATTATACATATATATTATAAATATATATCATATATATTTTTATTATTAGTAATATTTATATATATACCTATTTAATAGTATAAATATTATATATTATATAATTATTATATAGTATCTAGTATATATAGATATTACGCTGCTAATTAAAAGCGCTAGTGTAAATTTTACCACTTTTAACTCTACAAATGATATGATCATAACGTTTGTTTCACTGGGACTGTGTTTTTTTGCTAAGAGAATGTAAAGTGTTATCTACTTATGCAACAATAATAAGGTCCTTTAAAAATGGAATCTTGATATATATAAATTTTATAACATTACTAGTACTTAGTTAAAAATAATTAGGCTTACATTTAGATGTTATTTTATCATAATTCCAATCTAAATGAATATCAATCAACTCCGGTACATACATTAAGTTGAGAGAGTTGTGTTTCAGTACACATTCAAACAGCATGTAGTAGACCATTGTATGGTACTACACCAGAGTGTCTCCAAGTGATGGGTACCGTCCCCGGGAGGTACTCCATAAAGTGAATACTTGCGGTAATCCATAGAGGTAATGCTCACGATCACTTTATTATTATTATTATTATTATATTATTACTATATTATAATATAATTATATTATATTATTATATATTATACTTATAATTTAATTATATTATATATATTATAATCTAATTTATATTATATATTATATTATATACTATCTATATTATATTATATACCTTATATTATTATATTAATGTATTATTTTGATCGCAATTATTATGATCATCATGCATTTGTCTTGACTTGTGGCCTTAATGGAAACTGGTACAACTGGTGAAATTTTTTCCCCGTGGTCATCAGAGTATTATTAATAACGCATGAGATTTGACTAAAAAGTCAAGTAGTGGCAGATCGCAAGGATCTCTATTGCAAACGGTCATGCCTAAATCTTTATTGGGTGGATCTGCAGTTTGCCTTAAAGACGGAAATAGATCTATCTATGTGTACTCTCTATTACGTGCTATACTTTTCTATACATTAATATCTTGACTTTTATTCTATATATACATATACTCTCTCTCTCTGATATTGTATCTAATACTAACTTCTTTCTAATCATATAAATGCATTTTACTCATATATACTATATCTAATGTACTAGAATATCGAGGATATCTTTAAAATTAACTAACCACACTGTCAAGGGAACATGAAGAGAGAACTCACTCTTTCGTGATACACGATCACTTTCACATCTTTCGTAGGAGCTTTATGCGTGATACTCTACTTTTTAGGTCGTCGCCCTCAAGTTCTATTTTCTAGGTTTCCAGCCACGCGGGGTTATGCGTAGCTACTACGTATGCTGTGTGTTAGACCCATCTGCCAAATAGAGCCAGTGAAGCCACATAGTAGAGTTGCTCTCTTCATGTTGCATCCTATATTCCAATGCCGTTTACGAGTCAATTCTTTCTCTCTAATTTCTGCTTCCCGTCTTGCGTATCGCCTGAGTTCACGAATTAGATTAATGTTTCTACCCACTATAATACTATGTAAATATATGTGCATCTCCTGTAGTCAATAGTGACTTATACTAACTTATATGAAGGATCAAAAGATACTTCACTAGAGTATATTTATATCCGGATGAGTAATATCATCAAGGGCCTACCGTCTTCCTGATAATAATATTTGCACGATTTTTATACCTATACGTAATAAATATATTAATGGAGATAATAGCCAATTAATTAATATATGAGCTAACATTTATTGGATAGTAGTACTATAGTATCTAGTATTAGTATAGGACTTGTTAATATAGTTATATCCCCAATAATTATGTAGCCTATAATTACTAATCATATATTTATTATTTTTTATATGACCTTCTCATCTAATTAAAGTAGTAGTAGCATAGTAGTTATTATATACTGTGTCTGTATATTATATATTATATATTATACGATATAGTTATGGATTGTAGCCTCACTTTTTTTTGGCTGCTGTGACCCCCCTCAAGTATATTAACTTTGCATATAACCTTCTTCTGGCGTCAACATCATCACTTTCCTCACTTTTGACCAATGGTGCAATGACTCTTTCGCCTCAGGTCTTAGCCCATTGTCTAACCAAGCGAGATTTAATAATATGTGTTTTCGAAGACATCATACTAGTACCATCTTAAGTTAGTCATAATCCATAATCTCTATTTTACGATTTAGTCCTATTCCTTCTAAAGAGTTAGAATAATCTTGAACTTGCTCCAGTACTGTGTCATATTGTGCTCGATCTCTTATGAACATTAAACAATGGTTCTGAGAGTCTCGTAACTTGAGTTGTCTCAGTGCGTTGTCCGCGGAGTTACTTAAGTTTTTCGTCTTCTATAACATGAAGTTGATTTTATTTTTTGTGATTTACTTTGTTTGTTCTTTCCACGTCTTTTTTGAAGGAATACCTTTACTCTCATAACCATTTTTTCAGCGTGTGGTGGAAATGATTTCTGATTACATTATTATAAAATATTGCAGTTTGATTATATGTATTATTGTGTCAAGTCCCATGTAGATATAATGTGTTTAAGAGTAGTGAATAAAGAATGGAACAATTTTCTATGCTGCTACTATATAAAGTAATAACATCAATAGCACAAGAGTGGCTATTCATAACTCAGCCAATTTATTCATATAATATCATTGGGTAAATATTTGTGTCTCAATATGTTCAAGTATTCATAAAATGGCATAATAATTTTGTTTATTTTGAAAGTGCCTTTATAATGTGCAATAAGAAAGAGAGACTTTTTGATTTTGATTATTAAAAAAATAGTTTAATTTTTAAAAATGGGTTGGTTTCTTTGGGTTGATAAGACTCCTAGTTCTCTATAGTTGAGTACATACAAAACTAATATTATCACAAACTAATGTACAGAGTAATATCTTAATAAAACTATTAATGGTGATTACCATACTCTACACCAGAGTCAAACAATTAATAAAATGCTGAGTGATATAATAGTCAGTCGCATATCGTCTGACGTGATGAGTTTAATATACAAAATATAGGGGGAGGGTACAATATTATCATATTCGAATATAGTCCTAAAAATAAATTAGTTGTTTATATAATTTTGGATATACAGTATATGAAACCTTTAGTCCTGCATCACAAAATAATCAGAAAGAAATTACAGAAAAAAACATAATAGATAAGCACCATGCCAATGTATTAACTGAGAGAGGAGTAAAATGTGAAATTATCTTTACTATAAGTTTTTAGATATCATTATATGATAATATTATAATTGAGTATAGTTTTATACCAAAGAAATGATATATCAAAACCACAAATAATGTTGCTTATTAAAATTAGATAATATGTTCTGATAGTAATTATATCATATTATATCATCTATTAATAACACACGGATAACAAGTACGTTTTAGAGAGTACAATAAAATATGATAGCTACATTATTGGTGTATACTTGTATAGCGTTCTAAATATCGTAGAATATAGAGTGAGCGAGTGGTATGAGGGGGTAGCTGAGGGGTTATGAGTATTAGGTGATGTGAGGAGGTAAGGTAGTGAGAAAGGTTAGTAGTAGAGGGGGGGTAGTAGGTGGGTCGTGGAATGGGGGAGTAGTAGGTAATAGGGGGGGTATGGGGGGGGGGGAGGGAAGGGAGGCGGGCGTGGGAGGGAGGTAGGTGAGGCAATATGTAGCATCAGGTGGGGTGAAGGGGGGGGGGGGGGGGGGGGCGAGGGGTAGCGATATTTATTCTGATGAAGATATTATTAATACTATCTGTATAATTTTAGGTGAGTGCATAGAATAAAGTATGTAGTAGCTCTGACCATGATAGTACAATATACATATTGAGATACTTCGCTCATTAGTAATATATATTCTATTATGTAATTACTAGCACTTATTATATCATCTATAAGCTGTCTTTAGACCTATATTTCTCATGATTATGCTATCTCTTGATCTGTATTTCACTTATTTAATACATTTGAATGACTCATTTAAAGCTATATTTATTTTGATATGAGTTATATCTTACATCTATTCACATTGTTTACATTTTCTGTATTCTTTATACATTAATATATTTATTACGTGATAAATAACTTACAATACTATTATTAATTACTAATCATATTCCTTATTACGATAAAATATAGGATAATACTTAATCAATTCCAAATATATCTATTATCATTAATGAAGAATCAATTGTTCAGTAAGTGAACTACTATAGTATTATGGTTTATGATATTTACCAGTACGAACGAATGCTTGGTGAATAAGAAGTAAAAATTACAGATCTGCAGATGTTGAATTATTATGAGTTTTAAAGTAATCAAAATTTAAGAGTCAACCGAAATTTAAAATATTCTTTTTTATCTACTGAAACGTAGTCGTCCTATCGTCTAAGAGAGACCTACTATAGACCAAAGGAATAGGATCAACTATTGCTGATATTTGATGATACTATATCCATATTTTTTTAGGGCTAAAATGTAAAAAAATAAAAAAAGATATTAAAAGAAACACACTCTGAAATTAAAACATAAAAAATAATGAAAAAGAAATATATTCATCATTATTATTATTATAAACTGTATAATAGCAACAAAATAGCTACAAGTCTACAAAACTTTCATAATCTCTTTTATCATCATTTTTCTTTTCTACGGATTGTGATCAATAATCTGAGTTAACAACCATTTCACGAGGATAACTGAATAGAAAGAAGTACTAATCTAAAAAGAGTAAGAGAAATACTATCTGCTTAAATTATTATGAGTCAATATATATATAGAGAGCCTATTGTATAGTGTGGCCCTTTCCACCTTAATTTAATACTTTAAAATATTAAAATGACTTATCTTATAATATTTAGCATTTTTTGGATTTACTAAAGTCATCTCAAAGGGTATTAATATACTCGATAGATGGACTAGGAGTCGGGTACTCTCGGCTTCCGGTGGAATAACTACGGGGTAGGACTAATTTCCCTACTTGGAGTCCTTACCCGGTACCTCCAGTCTCTTTGTATTTGGTAGTACTGACGTGAGTATCTCGCCTACCCTAACGGTATGGATAACGTCCCTCATGTGTTCTCCGTCAGCTCGGGGAGCCCCCTACCATTGCGTGTAATACCTATTACAAATAATATATGATATATATATCATGTCACCCTGACTCATAGAAAAAAAAAGATAGCCAATATTATTTTATTATTTATTTATGTATATTTATTTACATTTTCTTAACTCTAATTTATTACAATGGATCAAATGTTAGAAAGTTTTTGGAGGAAATGTATGATTTTTGAAGTAAAATAATATATGATTATTTTCTTTTTTATTTATTTTTTTTTTTTTATTTTTTTTTTTTTTTTTTTTTTAAGTTTCCGCATAATAAATTTGTGCACTAAGATTCTCACAATAGTATTCTATCTTTCCATAGTAAAGATTAAGATAGTTTGTGAGATATAGATGCGTAGAGATAGTTGTGCTTCTAAAACCAAATATATCACTCAATATATCTATATATATAAAACCCTATACTGAACTACTATATCATAATAATATAACTATTATATATTATATATTTAATATACATATATATAATTTATATATATTATAATATATATAAATATATATAATATAATTTAATTATAATATTAATATATACTATATTTTATATGTTATATATATATTTTTTATGACTATATATATATATATATATTATATTAATATTACTAATATAATATAATATATATATATATATATATTATATATATATAGATATATACTATATAGTACTATATATATAATATATAGCTATATTTATTAGTATATTATTATATATATATATTATATTTACTATAACTACTACAACACCGGTCCGCATGGGATGCAGGGTTGGTGTCTAATCGCTAGAAATAACTATTTGGTAAAGCTCACTACGATTGGTTCATTGGAATGATAGTAATAATAGCAGAAGGGGTTTCCAGTCACAAGAGTCTTGCAGAATATTATATACTCAATTGACGCATACTGCTCGGAACTAATATAATAGTATACAGTAAGACCCAATTAAATGTAATTATATCACAGCTTCATTAATTTTTCCAAAGTTATTTTAATTCATTTGTGAAAAGAACTGATGTGATAACTTTATGTTCTATCTCACGAAATTACTTTACAGACGCCACTTTAATTTATTTAAAATAGTAAATTTTTTAAAGAATGAATAAATTCTTGGTTGCTATCAACTGGCCTAAATTAATCCGGATTAGAATAAAATTAATTTTGCTTAAGTTATAAACTCTGATTTTCAATTTCATAGTCTTTGCATGCAATAGAAATTCTTAAGATATTTCCATATATATGATGTTTGATCAATTTAGATTCGCTGATCTAACTAACTAATTTGAGCCTAAGTCATCAGGAACAAGCTTATTTTTCTCAAACATTAAATCTTATAGAACTTTCTAGATAATATGTTCTATATAGATAGATTACAAGTCCTATCTTCCTATCCTGCACTAGTATCTTCTCTGTTATCTTCCTTTTTCGTCTTCTTTCTTCTGTTTTTTAACAATCCAGATCGCTAAACTTCACGACGACCGATAGTTCACAGCAACAATAATATTATAACTTAGTATTATATTATATATATATATATATATATATATAGTAAGTATAATATAATATACTATTATATACTAATAATAATATTATATTATCTATATTTTTATAATATATACTATAATATATAAATATAATATACTATATAATTATATATATATATAATGATTATATATTATTTTATTAATATACTATATATATATATATATATAATATACTATATTATATTAATATTATATATATATATTATATGTATAAATTTATTATATATATTATATATGTATAGTATATTTAGTACTATATATATATATGATATTTAATTACTATAATATATATATTACATAATATATTCTTTATATTATATTAATATAATATATATACTTTACTATTAATATATATATCACTATATTATATATATATTATAATATATATATTTATTAATATATATATAAATTATTTTACATATAATATTATATATATATTTAAATATATATTATTAATATATTAATTAATTTATACTATATAATATTATATATATATATAAATGATTATTATTGATATATATACATATATATTATATATATATTATATTATGATATTATATATTATATATATATATAATATTATATATATATATATATATATACTATATATATTATATATATATGTATATAAATATATATATTATATTATTATATATAAGTTATCATAGAGATTTGCACAGAATTCGCACAAATGATGTTTGCTCGCATAGACTTTAGTGGGTATTGTGAATTGACCATACCTGCGAGTAAGTATTCTATAGCAACGATTAAATATATATATAAGGATAAGGGAACATATTAACTATTCTTCAAGAATAATTTACTTGACGGTTGCAGCGATTAGGATTAGTGATAGCATCAGTATTCTACGCATATGAAAACATTTTACCTCTGTATATAATTTGTATAGTATACACTATTATATCTATATTTCTGGTTATTATATATCATATTTAATATATAGTATATAATATATTATAATATTATAATTAATAATATTACTATATATATAAATATATATATATATATTAATATACTATATATATAGTATTTCTATTATAGTATATACTATATAATATACGCTATATCATAGTTATATTAATGATATGATATATATATATATTATATAATATATGATATATATTATTATTATAATATAAATATATAGTATATATATTTTAATATATAGATATATAGTATAACTTACTATTTATATATATATATATATATAACTGATATAATATATATAATATATAGTATCTAATATATATACTATATATATATTATATATATATAATACGATAATATCACGGCACTTGTCTTTAATAAAGTAAGTTACTAATAAAAATACAATGAATTTAAACTGGAAAATCGCCGATAACCTCGCCATAAAGTACTACTGCATGAACTATGGTAGTGTCACGTGTTAGCTAAACTAATGAAAAATAGAAAGAGCGGAGAGGTTACTACACTTATGACAATGCTTTATTATCAATAGTTAATTTATGTTATTTCTTTTTATTTATTTTAAACAAAATTTAAGGGGCTCTGAGCGACGGAGGAACAGAGGTGTTAATACTGTTATGAGTTTATAGCCTCTGTCAGTTGCTGATAGTATTTATTGTTGTATATTTTTTTTTTTTAATTATATTATACTATTTGTTATGGATCCTCCACATTCAATTATAATAGTAGTTGACGGGGGATCATGATTACAAATAATAGTAATATGGTACGCTGTACGTTTATACGACTCTCAGTTTTGAATATTTTTTATTACTAAAAGTGAATTAATACAGGTATAAAGGCAAGATAGCACGGTAAGTCTCGGGTCATTCGGCTATCCGGGGAACGACAAGGGTAGGATATTATGGAGCCCGAGGGCTTCAGGTCAAACCTCACGTACTATTGGTATTTGTTTTCGCGGGAGTGTTTCGTACTACCCTCATAATTAGAGGGTATTGGAAACGTCCCCACCTCTGTCCCATCGGCTCGAGCCCCTAAAATTATTTATTTTATATTTCTTTATTTTTTTTCATTTTTGGTATAACTTAAATATGCTGATTCAATAATTATTGGTTTTTTTATGTCAAGTTTCAGTACGTTTTTTCGAGATTTTGTATTCATTCCACTTTTTTATTTATTTTTTTTTTTTAACATTATGTTCAGTATAAGCTTTGTACAGCATTACTTTAAAATGTACTATTTTCCCCTGTAAGTGTCGTACTTTTATTATAATTTTCATTTAAAAATTCTGATTTTATATATATAAATATAATTATAAAAAAATATTACTTTAGAAATATTTCAACTTCTGAATCATGTCGATCGAATTCTTAGCAATTGATTACATATACTGCAATTTTGACAAATATGAAATTCCAAGCTGATCGGAGACTGACGTAACTCCTTACGTAGAGGCCTTCCCTAAGATTAACATATTTTGTTGCCGCTGTTCACATCAATTTTAATTAATGCAAATAGTCATTCTGAAGATAGAGTTTTAACTTGTGATACTTTAGGTCTTATTCTTTAAGTAAAAATAATCTTTAAAAAAAAAATTGCTTTTTTTTTACAGATTATAAACAAAAAGATCGACAACAATTAACGCACATACACTACACTTGGTTTTGCTTTGAGCCTGAAGGAATAGTGGAAACCTTGCCCGCAAAAGGCAAAAAGAAGAAGTATTTCTTCTTAAATAAAACAAGAAATTTTAATTTACAACTTATGGTTCTTTTTTGTCTCCTCCAGTGGGTAAAGTTTGTAGATCCACATAAATCCACCACCAAACTTAGAGATGAAAAATTAAAAATAGGTTAGAATAACAGCTTAAAAAATTACGAAATTGGGTGTGTGAGTCAAGCGAAGTGGGGTAATAAAGGAAGGAAGATTGTTCAGGACTTTACTAGTGTATTGAGCATAGCGGTTAAGTCTGGGGTCAGAGAGGTAAACAGAGACTAAAGTGTTCAAAAGAACGGTGTACGTTGTTTTAGCAATAGCATAAAAGGAGTGCTTCAATAGTTCGAAGGGAGGAAAGATGTAGCAGAGAGTCAGTGACATGAAAAGACTTGATAAGGCAAAAAGCTCTAGACTCCATCCATCCATTCAAGAAGACTGCATAAATGGAATCACCCAAGATGTGTAACGTATACTCTATATAAGAGCGAAAGACACCCCTATGAAGAACTAGCAACTGGGATTGTGTGAACAAATTCTGAAGGTGCTTCAGAACTAACTTCCTAAAAAAGCTTGTTCAGTAAGTAAAATAATATGAGCGTACTAATAAAGATCCACAATAATAAAAATACACAAAGAATTTGAAGTGCAGATGAAAGTTTGAGTTGAATGTTTTCGATGTTATAGATGTGTGCAAAATTATGTCGAATGGAATATTGAGGAGAGATTTTGAGGCATTGAAAACACACAAAAACAACACTTAAACTTGTTTCAAACTTGCAGTAAGTTTTGCCCATCAAACATGCAAATTTTCTGCAAGTTCATATTGAACGTGCTAGTTGACAAAGGACAAATTTGCTGTAAGTTTTCCTTGACAAGTTTGTACAAGTTTAAAGTGAAAGGAAAAATATAATAGTAATTTGTACGCTCTTTGGCAAGGACTTTCGTCGAGAATACACAGGACACCGCCCATCTCTGCGAGACCTCATACAGAAATACTTCTCACCAACGTAGTTTAGAATCTCAACTTTTGTTTTCCGACCGAGTATTAAACCGGGCTCGATGGAATAAAACCACAACGTTCAACCACTGCTCTATAACCACATTATATATTTGATCTACATTATAATAATATGTTTATATTGCTTAAACATAGGGCCTAACTATAGGCGTGCCTCTTTGCATGGACAATTCTCAGAGAAGCCAAACCGTCGAGCAAACAATTTGAACTTGTTTGCTCGCGGATAACCCAAACGGACAATCATATTGCAAAAACAGGATATACAATCTGATCGTAGCACCTGTCTGATGCTGTCATCTTGACTTCGGCAGGTTCCTGACATCTACAATCTGCGTTCACATACCGGCGACCGTCAGTCGAAACCTTCGCTCCGGCGGCCGCGCTTCTGAGAAGTTAAAGCATGGAAAACAGGGTGACATGCGCTAAGTGCGCAGGTGAAATTACCTTCGACTGCTTAACGAAACACTAGTCACACGCTTGATTCGGAGGAACTTATCCAGAGGCAAATAGTTTTGAGCAGATATTTATGTGGCATTCTGCCGAGAACGCCAACAACAGTGCCAGCAAAAATCTTAATATAGTCCAGATGCGCGAGAATAACGAGCAAGAGGGTACTCTGAGACGCTGCCTTCTGGAAGAAAGATCATGGATAACGAAGTCGGAATAAACAGCACCCAATGTGTCCCGACTAAATATTTTGAGCAAATATTTAATGTGCATTCTCGAGAAGCCAACGTGAGCAAAAATTTAACTATGTTTGCGGTAACTCTAGCGCCTGCCTTTCTGAGAAGTTTAACATGGTAAACAGGTGCGCGCGCATGAAATTACTCACTGCTAAAACACTATGAAAGCTTGCGGAAACTTAACAGAAAGCAAATATTTTGAGCTAGAGCTAAAATGCTTTTTCACAGTTTTTCTCTTAATATTCGTTCAATTTTCTCTTTACTCTTAATTTAAAAAAAAAAATTTAAGATTTATGGTTTTATCTGCTTTCTGTTTAGGTTTTCCACATTGGCTATTTCATGGCCAGATTTCACAAATTTAAATATTACTGAAAGAAATGTTTCATTCTATATGCAGTAAATAAGTGTCGAAATTAGCATACAAACAAAATATTGATAAATGCAGAAAATAATGCGAATATTATAATTAAATTTTGGAATTAAGAAAAAAAGAGGAAAAAATTACATAAAAATGGAGAAATAGGTTTATTTTGACTGTTTCGTATTTTGTTCTAGGGGCTAAGTAGATGTGCGTGGGTGCGTAACATCTTAAAGCTTTGTGCAATTTTCATGAGTTTGGTAGCTTTTTATAAAAGCCTAAGTGGAATCATCTTATGATAGTGACCGCAAATTAAATGTGAATGCAAAAAAGTTTTTCCAGAAGAACAAGAGGGCAGAGTTTATTTTCAAGCGAAGAATCGTTACGATAATTCATTACTCTAAATTAGATTTGCAAGTAAACTTTGTATTTCAATTACATTAATTATATATATATATATATATATATATATAATATATATATATATATATATATATATAATATATATAATATATATATATATTTTAGTATTAATATCATATATATAATATATATATATATATATATATATATATGTGTTGTATATATATATATATATATAGTTATATAATATATTATATATATATACTATATATCATTAAATTAAATTTGTGTAAAAAATATGTATATATAATATAATATATTATATATAATATATATATATATATATATATATATATATATATATATAGTGCCTATCGTGTTTAGGTATATAGTGATATTATTATAACTTGTGATATTATTATAGCCATCCTACATTAAGTAGGTCATTGTGTGTGTGAATCGGAGAGTGTACAGGATAAGATCAAGTAAGTCCTTCATCTTTTGTTTTTACACAAGCGTTTAATAATTGTAATTGTGAGGGTATATGCATCTCTCCTACTATCCTACTAGAGTAGTTTTAGATGATGCCTGGATCTCTAAAGTTTCATCTATTTAGAGATACATCAGACACATACTGTCCCTGTCTCTTTTAACCTTCGTGTGGCTATACACCCTTTTTCCTACTGAAGGAACTTCTAAAAATTTTCCTTTTATTTTAGAAGGGGGACCGTTATCGAAGGGGTGTGGTGATTTGAATACATGTGTGGGTGTTTAATGTACATAGGTATGTATACCATAGACTTCCCCCCCCCCGATTGCGGGGGCAAAGGTGGATCCTTCATACTGCAAATTATATTAATTATCATATCACACAACATTTATAAAACGGCATATTATATCTATTATTTGGTGTCTGCCTGTGTGCTCTGTTATGTAGGAAAGCCGTTTCTGCATAGAGACTGAACATATAGATAGGCAGATATCGGATTTGTGAATTACCCCGTTCATTTTCTTCAACCTGCCCCCCCCCCTTCTATCGTAGAATAAAAGAAATTTTTCCGATAGAGAGCGTGCAGTTGAACGTTATCCCATCTATGGTTCTTGAAACTCAAGTTTCTGAGCTTGCACCCTGCCTTGTAAATTATTATATTTATAATATGCCTATCAACTACACCTTCCCCTTTTTGTTGGAAGCGGACTCTGATTGCGCCGAGAAAGAAGAACTACTCTCCTCCCTATTATTTTTTGCCAAAGATTTCAAATTTATTCTGAAAAGGAAGAATTCCTGGCAGTGGATTATGAAATTTATTAAAATTACCTCAGACAGTCAATTAAAAGCTAAATTTGGAGAAGTGCCGGTGGAAAATTTCTTGCCTGATATACAGTATATGATGAATATCCGGATTTATCAAAATGGACTATTCGAGTTCTTTTGTCTTTTGCAACAATTTATTTGTGTAAATCTGGATTTTCTAAGTATGTCACCAAAGAAACTAAATATTGCAACAGACTGAACGCTGTGTCAGATGTGCGAATTTAATTATCTAATATTAAATTAAATTTTCAGAGGATACTAGATTCTAAGAAACAAAAACATTCATCGTATTAAGTTAAGTAACATTCCTTTTATTTATTTATTTTTCATACTAATTTGTTACAAAATTTAACAAAATTAAAATACACGTTATTATTTGAATGATATATATATATATATATATATATATATATATATATATATATTATATCTCATAACCATATAAGATAAAATATTTTCATATATATATATATATATATATATATATATATATATATATATATATATATATATATATATATATATATATATATATATATATATATATCTCAAAATTAGAGTTATAAAATATCGGTAGGGGTTCCGCGTATTATAGAAAATTAAACAAGGGTTTCGGGGCAAAAAATGTTTGGGAATCACTGGCTCTACCTAATTCCACCAGAGTTGGGGGTAGTTCCCTAGGTAGGTCCAATTTAAAGACCGACATGCTCCGATACACGGAATTTGAAAGTGTGTAACTCAAAGGTAGTTTGGAAAATAGATAATGGAAGTGTGTTTCAGACTTTACCAGTGGAGTGCATTTAAGACTGAGCATATCGGATAAGTCTGAGGTCAGAGAGTTGCATAAACAGAATATGAGACTGTGTAGAAAGATGTGTCGCAAGAACCCTTCTCAATGGAAGAGGTATGTGGTTGAAGAGTTCAGAAGAGCAGTGTCTGTTGTAATAGTGATGAAATAAAGAGAGTAGTGCAACAGTTCGATTGATAAGACGAAAATCCCTAGATTCAATCATTTCAAGGGAAGCAGTGTGAGTGGAATCACCCCAGATGTGTGGGGCATACTCTATATAGTGGCGAACAACACCCCTATAAAGATCAAACAACTGAGGTGGCGTGAAGAAATTCTGAAGGCGCCTCAGAACCACCAACCTTTAGAAGCTGTTAGAAGAGAAGTAATATGAACCTTCAAATAAATAACTGGGCGAAAGAATTACACCGAAGAATGATTGAAGGGAGCAGACAAGTGTTTGAATTAGTGTGGTTTCAAAAAGATGTTATTAGTTGTGGTGGAAAGATTATGTTGGAGTGCGAATCATGGAGGAACGAGTTTTTCAGCTAATGAAGAACAGAACCTTGTTTCTCTCCAATGCTCCTATAAGAAGATCGAGATAAGACCAGATCTAGTAGCATTCCAAGTGTCCTCTAACGTGAGCTAATTGTTGCTGAAAGGGATGTCTATCAAAATGAGGGGAGTCGGCATATGAGTAGATATGTGATGAAGTAATAGAGAGTGATCTTTTATGAAAAGTAGAAAGAATTAGGGATAGAATTGAACAATGACACCACTATTTATAGATTTAATGGATAAGAGGTGGAATTCACCAAAATGCTGAAGGAAAGAGAATCAAGAAACAGAAAGACTTGAAAGAAGATCGCCAGTAGAGTCCTTCTTACGAAAACCGTACTGGTGCTAAGAGATAATATTGAGATGTTTTCAAATCTTCCTGTTTAGAATAGTTGGAGGGTTGAGATTGATTCCCTTTTTTCGGTACAGGCTGAATGAGAGCACCTTTCCAGCAAGAAAGGAAGACCAAAGTAGAAAGACAATGACGGAATAATTTAACTAGGCAGAGTGAAAGCTTGAAAGCACAAGTTTTGAGAATCACAGGAGGATTGCCATCAAAACCGTAAGCCTTCTTAGTCTTGAGCTCAGAAAAAATAACACCTTTAGAAGAAATTTCAATATTAGCATAAATATGTTGGAGGGAGGTGGGGAAAAATGAATAGCACTGGAACTGTCTTAGGTGGAATTAGAAGCAAAGATTTGAGCAAAGAGTTCAGCTTTAGTGGAAGGTTAAACGGCAGTTGTGCTGTCTGAAAATACTAAGGGAGGGCAAGAGGAAGAAGCAAAGTAAAGTTAACATTTTTTGAAAAATGTCAGAAAGGATGTAAGGAAGAGGAGCCAGTAAGATTATTGCATTTTTTACTGAGAAAAGAATTTTTAGTGTCATGGAGAATAGATTTTGCACGATTCTGGCAGGAAACATAAGTTGCAAGGGTTTGTGAAATTTGAAGATGACAGTAATTCCTAAAGGCAGAGTCCCTGTGGCTAACAACAGGAGAAATGGCAGAGTTAAACCAAAGTGCACGCTTCCATGCCAGAGAAAATTTGCTCAAGCTTTGCACAATCCCAGGGACCCCTTTCCACGGAAACTGTAGCCATTCTATGGGAAATCAAAGAAGTACGACCGCAAGTCCGACTTGTTAGTAGCACCGGAGTGTCAAAAACGTTTTCTCGCCATAGGCGGGGGTATTTCCTACGGAAAACTTGAAGAGATAGAACAGAAAACAGAGATAAAAGAATGATTGGAGGAACCCAGAGGAGAAAAGAATTTAACAGAGTAAGGAGAAGGATTAGAGATTAGGAAAAGGTCTAGAATGTTGGGTTCATCTCAAAAACAATCAGAGAGATACGAGTAGGAGTTGCCACAAACCTCTCGAGGTCATTCTGGATAGAAAATTTGAAATCCATAAACTTTATCTGAGAATTAGAGGAAAGCAATTGGCGGTGGTGAACGTTGAAATCACCAAGAATTATAATTTCAGAGAAATGAGAGAAGAGGGAGAACGTGTTCAAATTTGGAGTCTAAGTAGTAGAAGAATTTAGAATAGTCAGTTGAGTTAGGAGACAGATATACAGAACAGATGAAATTAGTGGTAGATTGACAGGTTAGCTTGAGCCATTAGGTAGAAAATTCGGGAAAAGCTCCAAATCAAAGACAAGGGAACAAACAAATATTGTACACGTTGGAACAATAACGCCTTTGGCTGGAATTGAGAAAGAGATATAGGAGTCAAACAGGTAGAGTTTGAAGTCAGATAGCTCAAAATCCGATGTTTGGTTAAAATAAGCTCTCTCTAGAGGAGGAGAATCGTGAATGATTCAACAAAATGATAGATTTAAAATCGAGAACGGTTGCAAAAATTATTCGAGAAAGAACTCAGTTACATCGAAAAAGGGACGGTGCAACTCTCACACGGCACGACCTCATCACGATGCCGCAGTAAGCGGCTTTAATGGTGATGAGGGTAGGGGTGGATAGTGGTTATTTTTAAGCCCTCTAGCTGCGCATGCCGCAACGATTTTCGGCTATTCGGCTAAATCGGCTACGCCGCACTATCAATTCTCTATAGCCGTAGTCGTAGCCGAAATTTTTTATTTAAATAGTCGGACAAGCCAACGAACGCACTGCATTTTCCGCGGCTACCGTTTCGGTATGAATTTTTTTTTAAATTAATTAATGTCTGACGATTAACTACGTTCTCCCTGATGACAAGTCACCTTTCGATAAACAATTTTTTATATGGTATGAAAATCGCTGCCTAGAATCACAATTAAACTAAGCTTACAGTTTATTCTATACTAATCTACGCAGTAAGACTGGGTCAAAAGCTAAAGAAGAAAGTGCAACCTGTTTTAAACACGCTAGTTTTATTCAAAATCCTTTGTGATGTTCTTGTCATGTTAATTATTTTATTAATTAGGTATTATTATTATTATGTTATAAGTAATTAAGTAATAATTATGTATAATTAACTAATTCTTACTAATTATTTATTCATAATAATAAGTAAGTTAATTAATAGCTAAGATTACCTATATATAATCAAATTAATAATATATATCAATATATATTATATATATATATATATCATATAATATATAGTATTATATTGATATAAATAATACTATATATATATATATAATATATTAATATACTGTATACTTATATATTATAATATAAATTATATATAGTATAAAGATAGTATATATATATACCTTATTATAGTAATATATATATATATATAATTATGATATATATATATATATATATATATATTAATTAGATTATAATTTATCAGATACTGAAATTTAATTAAATAATTTGTATAAATATAACATAAAATTATTAAAAAATAAATACATGGATAAAGTTGGCTGACTAAGACAGAGTGTTTCTCGGAGACGTTCAGCACGTGCCAGTAGTAGCTTAAGGAGCAGCTCTCCCATTTCCTTAAACTGAGAGCTGTGACATGAACAGCCAAAGCATCTTCTTATGATCTGTCACTGTACTGATTGGAAGAGACGAGGATCTATCGGAAGCCGAGGCCAAGAGGGCACGAGGATCGTCAAAGAGTTGAAAGCTTTGCTCACTTTGAGAGTAGAAACTCGCCCCTATGCTATAGTAAAGAGTAAAGACTTAAAGACTAAAGAGCATAGTTAAAGATAAAACACTTAAATTATTCAAAATTAATCTTTAAATAAAATCTAGAAAATTAACTTTTTTGAATTTTCATGATTTGAACATTTAAATATGAATTTACAAAAATTCAAATCAAAAAATTAAAAACTTTATTTTTTCAATTCTTAATCTTTGAAAAATTTTTGAGCACTGATGAGGATGGGGTGTGTCTTAGGAAGATTCACACTGGTGTTGCCCAAGTGTAAACATCCTGCCTGCAAAGGAAAGAAGGGGCTTTCCTACAGCACCAGACAAGGTCCACTCTCAAGCAGCCATTACAAGATGTAGTTTAAATAATTATAATTAAATAATTTAGATAAGATCACAACACTAATGCGTGTTGCTAGTTATATAGTATCAAGATTTAAACACTCTTGTATAAAGTCTTGATACCTTATATTAAATTTATCAAAGAAATTAAAAAAGTGTAATTAAGTTGTATTATTTTTACTATACCAGATGCACAATGACCTTCTCCCTCATCTCTCTGCAGCCATTGAAGGGCTTGGCAAGCGCGGCTCTCCAGTTCAAGGGAGAGTGAGTCTCGAGCGTCGCATATGTGCTCTGGCTGCCGAGAGCTTCAGGTCATAAGTTCAGCCTAGGAGAGCAGACAAGTCTCACACCAGTGAAAAAAATTCAGAAAACCATCACATTGATTAAGTGGTATTTCTAATTGAACTCAATTTTTACTTTATAGGTATATGAGCGACTAGCGTCTTCACGTAGCTTATTTTTAAAAAATATTTCTCACAGAATTTACACATAATACTCATGTTCATACTTTCATCATTATGGTGGTTCATTCAAATTCAATGATGCCACTTGGATTTAGCTGATGACCTTACACGAAGGAGATGTTTCACCCTCATGAATCCCGAGTTTCATCCCACGCTCCATAGGAGGACTTTTACAGCTGGACTATGGTAAAGCTGATGCCAAAAGGAAGCAACTCGAGCTTTACTACCGATCTCTTTCCACCAGTTAGTGTGCACTTACAGACCACCGTTCTAACCGCCACAAGTAGTTCATCCTTGGCAGATGACAGTCCACTGGATTGCAGGTCAAACCTTCAAAAGGTGCCATGCAACTTTGGCGGTCGGTACAAAGGTCAGAAAATCTAAAGTCTAAATTTTGTCATTTTATACTATAGTGTCAAAACCATAAGAACATTGAGGTGTTAAATATTAGTGTAATTACGACTTCAAAACAATAAAATATGTCTTTAGGAAAGGCAAACTTACCAGTTACTGGGGAAAACTAATCACAGAGGTTCATCATGAGTTTAGCATCGTCACGTAAGTTGAAGGCCACCACTACGACATGGCACAACACGTGGCAGCCTTCAAACGCCTTTGGTGAGTCACAACAGGGAACCAGGAGAACCTCCAATGGACCCCTGATTACCTGACTTGGAGATTGTGGATCTCCAGTAGCTCCTGAGCGGCTGAGGGTGGACAACCACAAGTCTGCCGCCTCAAACACCGCGCTCATGTACTTAGAATTCGCCGAAAAAACTAGCCTGCTAATGCTACAACTATATATTAATAATATTATTAAGTATAAGTAATTAACAAATAAAGATTGTCCATTTACAGATTTACTAATAATCTTGAATTTCTTGAAGGTAAATATCTTACTGTTTCAGTGCTCACACACTCAAGTGTTGGCAAAATAGATGTGAGTGATATACTCAGGGCTGGAGCTAATAGGGGTGCTTCCAGTCGAGGAGGGGACCATAGCGAAGATCCAGGCCCTGTGGAACCTTCAGACAGGGCCAGCATGGGTCGGTGGGATGGCCACCAATATCAGATTGTCGCTCAAAAGACACTACCTTCCATGGTGCACAAGAGTAGTTAGTTACTAATTAAAAAAAATTTAGAGCTCAAGAAATCTGTTGCCGACTAATTAAAGTTCATTTTATTAAGTATTTGATATTTTTATAGTCAGCATAAAAGTCTATTAATAATACTATTGTCTATTTCTCGCTGGTCCCATATCGGCATCGAGTTTCTCCCCTAAATCTATTTTCTCCAATATGATGGTCTGAGGTTTATAGCGTCCGTAAAACAAATGCAGATGCATAAACTCTATCCTCATCAAGCAGCCCAAGGGAGGTCCCCCTCTCACAGAGGTAGACGTCGAGGTATATAAGTATTTTAAGTAGTAGCATGCATCTTTAATATTTTATTTATAATTTAAAATTATTAAATCTAAAATAAAATCAACAAACCCAAAACCCCTCCATTAATCCCTGTTCTGTACCTTCCATCGCTCTTGCCTGCCCAACACTCATATCGCTACTTCCGTAACAATCTTCTAACTTCGGGTCGTTCCTACAGGGCAACCTCTTCACATGTGCTCTTATCACTTCTTAACCAATATGTGTTCTCCACCTTCCTCCACATCCAAAACCATCTTACACATCCTCATAAACTTTCTCAGTCTTCTTCCCTGTATAACCAGGCAATACACGCTTCCATGATACAACCTCGTTCCTCACTATATCCAACTCTCCTAACTGCAAGAAACGCCCTCAGCATGCCATCTGATACAACCTCACCTTTGATCCTATTCGCCCTATTCCATGACAGTAGATCGCCTCGCTGCTCCCGTATTTTATTAAAAGCAATAATGCTTACGTTAAGAGAGTCTGCATATTCATTTTCAATTTCTACCAGGTCACTGAACGTATGTCATTTACACATGGTCATGGCAGCCCACTGGGCCAGCTGTTTGATATCGCTTCAGGGGAGAAAAGGGCTACATGGGCACCTCCTACCCCCAACTCTTCGCTGATTGAAACCAAGCCTTGAGTCAGAGAGTGAAATATTCATCTTGTGTATTGCAAAGCCACTAGTACAGGCCCTCCTCTGTGGCTATGAAAAGAGGTTTGGCCACCTCTTTCAGACATAGGGAATCTCCTTTGCCTTCACCCTCCTTCACCTTTAAGGCCTAGAAAGCGGCATTGCACCTAGACCCATGTGACATGAGACAACGGTTTTTCCGTGAGATAGGACCACTCAAACACGCAGCAGCGTCAGCTTGAGCCAGCCAACAGAAAAAGAACCCCCACAATTCAGACCACTCCTTTTCAGTAAATTGTTTTCTAGCGAGTATTGGTACGCAGAAGCAAGCACGCACAGGATGTGAATCGCTACGAGAAATCATGAGAGTGGTGCCCTCTCCAAGAAGACCGAGCTTGTATTCCCCACCGAGCATAGGATATGGATAGATTCTATCTATGAAATATAACTAACCCAATTCTAGGCTCTAGAGCTGTTGGAGAGGTGCTATCAGCTGTGGGACTCTCATAGGCCAATGGAGATCGTCCTTGCAAGAGGAAAAGTTGTTGAGGCCTTCTTCTCAAAGGAAATATGGACCTCGTTGGGTAAGTGAGTCGCATCTAGAGTGGAAGGGAGGAAGGAGCTCATAGTTTAGGAAAGAATTTAACTATTAATTAGTTAACATTTTAATAAAAAAATTAAAAATTAATCTGTTTACTATCTTATAAAAGGTTTAATGTAAAGACATGCTTTTCGTTATTCGCGCCAAAAGTTACTTCTGTAAATTTAACGTATCGCGTAGGATTAGGACGCGAATAGCGGATATGTTAAGCCGCACTGAGATTTTCAAATAAATGCAGACGGATAGCGACGACGCACTAGTTAGGGGCAAAGCCGAATAGAAGCGAGACGGACTCACAAATTATAGCCGCGCTCCATAGGCTTCTCCGAGATAGTCTCACCGATGCCATATTTTGACCACTTTTGGTTTCTTTGTAAAAGTAGTTTGTCTGTAATTGTATGTTGATGCGTGTGTGAATAAGGGAAGCTTACTCAATGTAAGCGTAAGCTCATGGATCATCGAGAGACAAAAAGAGGGAGCAATCAATGTAATGTACTCATAGAAGACTAACATTATAGCCCTAATGGGTAATCTCATGCGCTTCGGGAGCGGCTACATTCCCTCCCCCAATATATATAACCTATATATATATTATATATATATATATATATATTAATATCCTACTACTATATATATTCTATACTGTATATATATTATATGTATTATATATACATATGATAAGTTTTACTCTATATATTATATTATATATATATATATATTCATCTCGGTTGCGTGCTTTGCGGTGCCGATGCGAGTCGATTATGCAGTGCGGTTGCGGTGCATGAGTGCTGGTGCGGTTGACCGCTGCGGTGCGCGTGCGCGTGCGGCTGACGGTGGCGGCATGCCGGTGCAGGCTGCCGGTTCTTGCGTTGGTTACGCTTTCGGTGCGATCGCTCACTGTAGAGTTGGGCGTGCGCTCTGATGCCGCGTCCCAGGATGCGAGTGCGCAAAAATCCGGCTGCCACCCTACCTCCATCTGGGGACATGCAGGGAGAATATAAAATATATACTAGTAACTTATATATTACTATTATGATTATAAATATAAGATAATAGTAAATATTCATTATTATATAATATATATTATACGGTATATTACTTATATATATTAATATATACTATACTTGATTATTCCTATACTCATTTATACTTACTATAATCATATTATATCAATATAATATATTATCATATATATATATATATTGATAAGGCAGCTTGAGAAATATATTGTAGAGCTGATATTGTATCATTGAGATACAGCTGTTTTTTAAAGCCTGTAGATTGGCTTCAAAGACTTCACTTCTTGCTTATCAGTGAAATTTCAATGTTGCACAATTTATTGAGTCCTTATCTTGTTTTGTAAACTTCAACCTTGTTAATCTATCTGTACCAGACACACACGACACTCATTTGCGATACTCCAATAACATATTGGATTTTTGATTGATATGCATTACGAACGTAGATAGGAGTGTCTAAGTTTAAATTAATGGGAAACGGACATTTTGAAGAAGATTTGCTTATTTTAATGGGAATGTTAAGGTTTAAATTGTGCTGGGGAAAATTACAGTTGCAACAATCTGCACACACACACACACACTACACACCACACACACACACACACACACACACACACCACACACACACACACACACACCTACACCCCCCCTCCCTACACACACACACACACACACACATAATAATATATTATATGATAATATTTAAATATTTTTTATATATAGTATATATTTCTTATTATATTTTATGAAGATTATATATTTACTTAAAATTTAAATAATATATATATGTATATATTATACTATCTATATATAAGCTACAATAATTAATATAAATCTAGATACTTAGTTATTGTCCAATTTACGTTTTCTTTAAATATATAATAATATATTCCTTTAAGGTAACTGTTAGTGTTTTTCACTCCGCTATTTCGGAAAAGCCCGGGCCGTCACTATTATTTGTAGTCAAAATGCATTATTCTTAAATTCTTTTTTAATTAAATAATGTCTATACGTTATATTTTTATAGGTATTATGGAATATTGTCATAATGACAATCCTCCGTAAAAAAATAGCGTCTTTATGAAATTTGGTAGAAGATCCGATTGTTTCCGATAATGGAAACTCGGTCCAATCCCAGCTTTTAAGTTTTTGCTCTACAACGACATTGAACCATTTTATAATATATATCCTAATATACTTATAAGTAATATGATTTCTTCCGCCACGTAATTATATATTATATATATTATACTTATATAAGTATATAAACTATATATATTACCTATTAATATAGACTACATTATGTTATAGTTGCTATATAAGTCATAGTATATATATCATATAAAATAATATATTAAACCATATATAGCCTATATATTACTATGTCATATTATATACTCATAATTAGCGATTTGCTGTTACTAGTATTATAATTATTATAAACTATATACATATATATACTTATGATCAGTAGATTATTACTATATATAATTATATATTAAGTTATATTATATTAACTAATATATATTTATACTTACGATTATATATATATATAGTATATCATATATATACTATACTATATATTATATAGCCGTATGTTAAACTTAATAATAATGAATTATATAATCTACATAGTTATATATATTCTATACATTATATAATACTTTATTATATATATTAATAATATATAATATATATATAATAGTTATACGCTATAACTGATATATTAAATATATATTATATTATATATATATATATATAACTTTACTTTGAATTGATGCATTGTTGCTTGCGTCAATCACTTTCCTGAGTTATTTATGGATTTTTCAAATTTTGCTAATCAAGTCGACAATTTCCTTGCAGTATTTCATTATTGCAAGTTTCTTACTTTGCAAAAGGATGTGGTTTAGACTCCTTACAACAACGCAATGTTGCATGCGCGACGCTCTTTCCTGAGGGAGTTTTGGTGGTACATGACCTTCATTCCCCATGCAGAGTTTCAATGTTACAAAGCATGTCGATCACTGACTTACAATTTTGCAATTCCCTCATAACGGTTCACTTACAACATCACAAGCCGATGTTGAAGCGCACTTTTCTGAGTCCTTTTTTTTTTCTTTTATTGATTTGTTTTGGGGTGGAAGGGGAATTTTGATGGGTCTTTGATCGAAGCCCCTAATTTTCCTTTATGACTCTTTTGTTAGGAGAGGAACACCATTTATATTTCTGAACTTTTTTTCACCTGCCTCCCGAAAGGAATCGGAATTCTTCTTGACATACCATTGTTAGCATGTTTTAAGCTATTTCTTTAACAACTTTTAGCATATTTTCAATTAGCTTAAGCTACTTTCCATTAATTTTATAGGGGGGGGATCATACACTCTTTCCTGGGCGGCTAGATTTTTTTTTTATGCGAGGTCTTATAGAGCCCTTTTACCCTCATCTTATTTTTATTTTTATCTGGTCCTCAACAATTGATACGATGCTGTCATAAGATCTCTCTCACAACCATGAGCGTAGTCAGTATTTCGTCAGATGGGGAGCAAACATTTTATTTTCAATTAAATTATATTGGCCGTATTATATATATACATATATATATATACTGTATAATCTAAAAATATATATATATTTATAAATACTTTTTTATAACCTTCTTAATACTCATAAATATAATATATAGATATATATAGTGATATATATATATGGGTGGTTCAGGTTCCACCCTTCTTTTGGACAGGGTTGAGGCTAAGGCTAACAGGGTTATAAACTGTCCCCTACTTTTGCAACATCCGGTTTATGGCGTTTGAAACGTCAAAGTTAGGGTTAATGTTAAATTAGCATTGATATGTTAGAGATAATTGGAAAGTGGGATTAGGTTAAGTTTTGTTGGTATTGTTAGTTACTTTACCGATATTAAGCAGTGAATTTTGTTAATGTTAGTAGTTTGTTCATACGTACGATATGTTATGTTCTTAGTTCAGGTTATGTTATTTTAACTTTATTGATGTGAAAATTTGTTATGTTAGCATTTATTCATCGATCTACACGATATAGGTCAGGTTATGATAATTTTTTGTTGTTTTGTTACATATTACTATGATGATGCAAAATTAACATTGACAATATGATTAATTAACATTTTTATGTTACAAGTATATAAACATTTAGGATTTAGTAAAAAAAAATGTTTTTAATAAATTTATGTTTATACAAAGAACTTATTTTTTATGTAATGTTTATGCAAAGAACTTATTTTTATATGTTTATACAAAAAATGATACTTAAATATAACTTTAATTATTCAATCAATGGATCACGAATGGGGAAAAGGTTGTGATTTAGCAGTTTTTAGTTATTGATCTATTGACTAATTGAAATTTTAAATTAAAATAATAAAAATAATAAAATATTTAGTAGAAACAAAATGTTTTTGATAAATTATGTGTTTTGTTCATACAAAGAGCTTATTTTTACGTTGTGTTTCTACAAAAAACATGATCAAATATGGCGTAAAGCAGTAAGTCAATAGCGCATGGCATGGCGTGATGGAAGGGGACGGGGTATGTTATTTGCGCTACTGCTTTATTGGTTTATGGTCAATAAAGTACATATTTTAAATAAAAATTAAAAAAAATTTGTTAAAACAATGTTTTAAAAACCTTTTTAATAAGCTAAATAAAATTTTATAAATAAAAAGTTTTAAAATAATTTTTTATAAAAATAAATAAAATTTTTATAAATTAAAAGTTTTAGAATAAAAAAAACTTTAAACAAAATATAAATATAAAATAAAAATTAAAAAAATAATTAAAGCTTAACATATAAAATAAAACAAAATAAAACCTACAGAATAATAAAAACTTAACAAAAACTAATGAAATAAATAAAACTTAAACAAAATATAGCTTAAATAAATAAACAAAACTTTAAGCAAAAAATAAAGGTAAAAATAAAGCATAAAATAATAAAAACTTGACAAACAAAATAAAATTTATAAAATTAATAAATAAAACTATAAACTAAATGTAAATGTAAAGAAAAATAAAAAAATCTTTAATGAAAATACGAAAGAAAATGGGATTTGAATATTAAGTGTAAAAATATAAATGTTGGTCTACGACGTTTAGGAAACGGAACACAGTTACAAGACATTATAGAAATAACAGGCATGTGATTAGTAAGTTAGCGTAAGGTTTGGTTCATTAATGTATTAAGTAAAGTGTCTCTATAATTAATGTGTGTGTATGCATGTGTGTTTATGTAAATAATAAATAACAATAAACAACGCATGCACAAAAATAAATAACTATAACTATATATATATATATATATATATATATATATATATAATATATATATATATATATATATATACTATATATATATATATATAATATATATATATATATATATATATATATATATATATATAATATATATTATATTATATATATATATATATATATATATTAATATATATATATAAAATATAAATATATATATATATAATATATATATATATATATATATATATATATATGAAGAACGAAGGAAAGAAAAAAACAATGTTATCAGTTAGCAAGGAACATATAAAATAACTATAACTTATCATCAACCATTGAGAGCCTTCTTTATGTACTGACACAAAGTAAGAAACTAATACCACGAATTTGTACATATATCTCTTTATCAGATGCATATTCATCATTAGTGACCTGTGATTGGATGTGTTAGATCAATCAGCCCTTGCATTGCAGTGACGTCATTCATTGTAACGCCCAGTGACAAGGGACCAGCTGTTGGAAAGATTAGTTGTGATATAACTTCTAGTGAGTGAAGATATTTAGTGCAAAAGAGATGTTATGAAATAGAATGGATGCTGAAATTAATAAGTTGTGTGTGTGTGCTAAGTTAATATGTAAACCGAGTTACTTGTGAAAATGAAGGCCTGCTCATGTTAGAGTCAGAACGTGTGTGTGTATTGTAAGAAGTCCATTCATGTAAGTAGTATCAGATGACGTATCCCAGTGACAAGGGACCAGCTGTTGGAAAGAATAGTTGTGATATAACTTCTGGTGAGTGAGGATATTTAGCGTAAAACAGATGTTATGAATAGAATGGACGCTGAAATTAATGTTGTGTGTGTGCTAAGTTAATATGTAAACCGAGTTACTTGTAGAAATGAAGGTCTGCTCATGTTAGAGTCAGAACGTGTGTGAGTGTAAAGTAAGAAGTCCGTTCATGCAAGTAGTATCAGGTGACGTTAGTTTAGATGTACCTAGAAAAGATAAGAAAGTTTAGTTGCGTCAAGTTATACAGTGTGTCGAGATAGATAGATAAATATTATATATATATATATATATATATATATATATATATATATATATATATATATATATATATATATATATATATATATATATATATATATATATATATATATATATATATATATATATATATATATATATATAGAGAGAGAGAGAGAGAGAGAGAGAGAGAGAGTAAGAGAGAGACACCGTAAGTAACAAGTCATAGGAGCCCAGATAGTTTGCCTAGCAAAATTAAGCCAGGTTACGTTAGATAATGTTAGGTTGGTGTGTTTAGGCCGGTTAAGATTGGAAAGACTAAGTTAGCCAATGTATTAAGAAAGGTTTATCGACCGGCAAATAATTAGATGCTAGCTGTGTAATTGTGGTAAGTTTCATATTTTGTGCAACATCGGTCTGTTGTTAGAGTGATCGTCTAAGAAATTATCAATTAATAAATTCGTTGTGTTAAGTTTCATATTTTGTGCAACGTTTGGTGATTGCCATAGTGATCATCTATGTAATTAATAGCTGCATTCACCATTAAAATTTCATTTTAAGGGTGAAAACCATTTTTGGGGTTCGGTCACCATCTCAAATGGGAACCTTACCATTTCTGATTCAACTGGAATCATCATTCTTCGTCATCGTTCCGCCTTCACCTTCATCTCTTATGCACTTTGTGCAATTCTTCTTCTGCTAAGCACTCTGTGGTGTTCGTCTGGAAATCCCTCCTGGGAGCTCACAGACACCCAATAAGAACTTGAAACTATCAATTTTAAGTTCTACGTCCTTATAAACATATAAATTTGCATCAATATTGTGTTGTTAAAGGTATGTATGCTAACTCAGCAAAGCACAGGCACCGTCACCATCTCAGGCACCGGCTCAGGATATGGCTCATTTGCTCCGGCATATAAGACTTCGGTTTATTCCTTCTTCTTGCTCCTTCCTCCGTCTTCCTCTGCTTTCCATTCCATGCATTTCTTATTTTTCGGATGGGAACACCTCCTGGGGTCCTCAGACACCCTTGAGGGTTTTTAAACTAACAAATTCAAGAAATACAGGTTCGACATCATATTTAAGAACACCACATTTAGGCCATTATGTGTTTGTAGCTAGATTTCATCTCTGGCTCCGGCTCCGGCTCCGGCTCCGGCTTACTGCTACGGCACATGAGTCAATTCAGGCTCCTACCTTTTCATTAGCTCCAATTCATCCTTCTTCTCTTATGCACTCTGTGAATTACGTCTATTTACAACCATTTCCTACTTACGGGGCTCGGTACCCCTCTACATGAGGGTGTAGAGGTGAGAAACCGATCCCGAGCCTAGCTGACACTACCAGGTTTTGGGGTACCAAGTTTGGTTGGGATACGTCAGCTAGAACTCCCCTAATTTAAGGGGAAAATAAAAAAAGGGCCGGGGTTTGTGACGTTAGAGAGGCCAACAAATCACAGCTTTAGTCTAGGACTTCCTTATACTACTACAGCGTTATTGCATTGAAAAAGACTTCAAGAGCATGTAGAAAGAAGATTTTAACATCGAATTGTTGGTAAAAAGAACATGCTTAATCGATTGGAATTATCAGAAATGGTCTCTACCGATCATTTAAAACCTTCAAGAAACCAAATACCCCTCTTTTAGGGGTTAAACCCGTTAAATTCAGGATAAAAACTCCGAAAACGGTTTTCCCAACCTTAAAATCGGTCTTACCGACCTTAGAAACCTTAACTTTGACGTATCAAACGACAAAACCGAATGTTGCACATGTTGCTTTGCAACATCCACTTGCAACATTTTGGATGTCGATCTCGCGGTATTTACTACTTAGAACGACAGGTGCTCGAGGAAATTGATTTTTCGTGTTCCTCCACTATTGCATCACTCCGCTAACACAAAAGGTGCCTTGCTCTCACATGAATATTGTGTGAATATTGAAGACGCAAGGCTCGCTCGTTGTGGTACCTCCTTTCCAGCCACGTCTGTTTTGTGGAACTCCATGCCTTCATCTGTTTTTCCTTATGTATTCAATCTTTCTCTCTTCAAGACCCACGTCTGCGCTCAACTGAGGGAATTGTGTTAGTTAAGGGATTGGGTGGGTTTACAATCCTTTTGTTTTTTGCCCCCTCCTTGAAAAGTGCCTTGCCCCTGAGTGTTTTCAAAGTGAAAAAATAATATATATATATATATATATATATATATATATATATATATATATATATATATATATATATATATATATATATATATATATATATATATTATATATATAATATATATATATATATATATTATATATAATTATATATATATATATATATATTATATATATATATATATATATATATATTATATTATATATATATTATATATATTTTCTATGTAAAAATATATATATATATATATATATATATATATATTTATATATATAAATTCTTGTTTAGAGTTACTGTACCACTTATGAAATATGATGTATTCATAAATATGTTCCAATGCCTATGGCTTGCTACCAAACAGGTGAAATGAAGCCTAAGTGGTACAGAATTACATCTCCGATAGATAGTGTCAGAGTTGGGCGTGGTGTGAAGGTAGTTTACTCAATGTCGACGTATTCTGGTGCTTTAGTTCACGTAGAATATCCGTTGATTGTGCTGGTCATTGCTTTGCAGAAATTGCACGTTATATTGTAGCAGCATCTCTACATCTAATATGTTCGACAAGATGAATAGACCAAGCCATTAAATGAGAGACGAGCGCGTAAGAGAATGCACCCTGGTAAAAAAGGCTAATTTGCTCGGTGTACATCATACCACGATCAATCCGATGGTTAACTGGTTGCATGACACGGGGTCGCACTGTAGACGTCTCGGACAGGGCTTGAAGAGGATTGAGATTACAAGGGACAAGCGATATTTGTTTATGAAGATATTGCAAAACAGATGGTTCACTAGTACTCAACTTTGGAATAACTTCGCGACTGCAAGGAGTGTGAGGTTTTCAGCCGTAACTGTCAGACGGCGGCTCCATGAAACTGGTCTGGAAAGTTGGAGGGACGCCACCGCGCCGCTGCTCACCGCTGTGCACAAAGTACAATGATTTTAGTTAGCTAGAAATCGTTCACATTGGACTTTCGACGACTGAAAGCGTGTATTGATCACAAGCAAAACCAAGATATATCTAAGGTCTACAGGTGGCTCTCATAGAATGTGATGTAGACGTGGTGAAAGTTATACTTCATGCAACATCGCACCAAGGGAGGCATTCGGAGGTGGGTCAAAAATTTTCTGGGGCTGTATTTGCTTGCATCATACTGCTTGCATCATACTGCTTGCGTCATACTGCCGGAAATGCATACTACATGGTCATGTTGTGTCCTTTGCCCCGTTCATAGGAAACCACTTCCACCTAATAAACGATAATACTCTCCCATTCATTGCAAGGGTAATTACGAAGCTCTCACCTCAACCCCATCCAACACCTTTTGGACCGTTTCATGCTAATCGATTTGCACTCGCATCTTTTACCATCCATGAACTGGAGCGTGTCATGCTTGCAATATGGGATAACATACCCCAGGAATAAATCCAGAACCTCATATTGAGTTTACCTCGACGTATGCAGGCAGTCATCAGAGTCAGAGGCTCTGATGACCTCCTTATTAGTTGCACATACGGGTCGTTGACCCGTTACATCAAGTTGGGACATCGTCTATCAACTATACTTCCCAGGTAACATTGTGCTATACTTCCA
>JABUQX010017101.1:82500-92500 GCA_015478945.1 Trachelipus rathkii | reverse complement strand
GAACTTTCAAGATTATTTAATAATAAAATAGAGTCGTGATAACAATGAACATTTCTCAAAACACCTTCATTTAAAAAGGGTTGCGATATGATTACAAGTTATTAGGTGTTGTGACTTTCCCACTCTGATGTACTAAATTTTGAAAAATGCATTTTTATAGCATCTTAAAATTCCAGAAATATTCAAGATGCCATTTCTTTTAGCTCAACGAGCATCTTAAAAATCAGCGCAGGAAAATATATTCCTGATAAAGCAAAAAAAACACATTCTCAAAGTGTGCAAAATTATATCACCGTCTCACCTAATCGGAGTGAAATAAAATAACGAAAGACTAATACTATTAGTTTGGTATGGAACTTCAAAGTTATTCGAAGTTAGGTAAATAAATCTTCAGTAAACTTCAGGATAGTAGATCAGTCTAAAGAAGTACATTCTGAAGCTCAAAAACATCCACCTTTATCTAATAAATATTTTCTAAAAATACATATTCGAAAATTTGAATATATATATATATATTATTATATATATATATAGATGATAAATAATCATATCAGTTTAATATTAATTAATAAGGAGCTTAGCCATTATATAGGTATAATAATATATATATATCAATTAAATAAATATATATATATCCATTTGAGTATTTTAGTAAATTATATTTAATATTTCCTATAATATATATATTATATACTAATATTAAGGTATATAAATATTGGATATAATAAGGTTACACTTATATTAGGTAATAATGGACTTAGAATCTGCACTGAGTAAGTATGTATTGAGAGACAAAGAGTGTTACTATCATATGACCCTGCGTAAATTTCCATGTCGATTTCAAGTCTTTTTTAACTAGACATATTTTCTCATTTTATCGCATACTTTGTAGGAAATGATTGCTATGGGGAAAAGCCTCTTTCTCTTGGTATATTATTCTATTATTCATCATTAGTGGATTAATTTGCTAGAATATCTATGTTATATCCCTTGGTGTTTATATCAATGTTATTTATTCTTAGTTTTATTTTTTGTACCAGCAAAGAGTATTTTTATTGTTGTCAAAAAGTCATCTGAATGAAGAATTAACTAATTTTTTAACGAATTTATTAGTCCAACCAAGAAAATCGGATGAGAAATTCCTAAAAATCGTTTTTACCGCCCCCTCTAGAAGCAGGAACATCACGTTCGCCTCTAATTACGCTTTTTCAAGGAGAAGTCTTGATAGAAAGTCCAAGCCCTTGCTATTTCGAACCCTAAATTCGGCCAATTTTTTAAGTACATCGGAGTAAGAATCTCCTATCGAGACGCGTGTGTGTTTTATAGGGTGGCTCGATGTATGAGAGGAGATGCTTTCCCCTTGGTCATTTTTAATGAAAATCTTTCGAGGTTCCAGAGTACCAATTCAGCAGATTTAAACGTGTTTGAGTTAATTTTTATCTCACTATTTTTAGATACTGTCTTACTACTTGTATTATTTTAATCCTTTATGAATTTCATGATTTTTGAGTCATAAATTTCATTTTTCACTCTTCATTATTTCAATCAGTTATTTTAATAATTAGGTCTATTAGTCATTTATAAACACATCAATAGTTGACATGAATAACTGATTTCAATCGAGGGCATAGTCCGTGCAATCCCCTAAAGCTTATGGGTTCAGCCATTACTTTTAAAACTTAATCCCGTTTGCAACTAAACCAGCAACTCCGGGACATACACGGGGTGGTTGTTAGTGAATGGACAGTAAAGCAAACACTGAGGAAAAAAACTTTATACCTCATCGACCAGCAAACAGCCCACAACTTACTCCAGTTCACCTACAATTACTGCTTTGTTTTGATCATGAACACGTGAATTGAACGTTGAAAGAATGGCTGGCTATTCTGTTTTCGGATGAGACCAGGATTTGCCTCAATGATAATGAAAGAAGAGGGAGTTCTACCGCAAGAACCGGAGAGCGGTATGCGTGGTTCTTCATCAAAGTACGAGTCAGCTACGGGGGAGTTTCCTCTATGCTATGGTCTTGGCAGACATTTCATTAGAAGGCAAAACCGACTTGTCTTCCTTTTAGGGCTGAATACTGGACCTCGTGAAAGGAGCCTGACGGCCCATGGATACATCAAAGAGATTCTTGTAAACAATGTTGACCCTTTCGCCAATTTTTTTTTGCAGAATGTAGTACATCATAAAATAGTTAATGTTATTCAAATGAAATGTAAATGGTGGGTCAATTTTTTTGAACCAGAGTTTGAATATCTTCAAAGATCTTCAGGTTTACCTACTCGTTGCAACTTTCAAAATCTTCTCATATTTATTTTAATATACCTATCAAATTGTCCCTCAATCGAAATTATTTCCCACATATCTTGTGCGACCCAATTATTATCTTTCTTCTAGCGATCTTCCAGTTTTTATATTTTTTATTGTTCTTTTCTCACTCATTCTTGTCAGTTGTCCTGCTTAACTTTTTAAAATTTCCTAGTGAAAATTTTATCTCAATTCCCTATTATTATAATGTCTAATTCTTCATATCTGTTTCTCTTTGTTATAAAGAAGTCTTACAAATAATATCGCACTTTGTTAGTTATACAGACACCCGCAGATTTGTCTGGGCGGGGATTCGCCCTAAGTATCTGGACCCCCGTGAGAGTGGAAAAGTAATAAAATATTGCTTCGACAAAAAAAGAGAAGAATCTGGCAGTAAGACATTCTCATTAAAATCTGCTGTATAATTAATAATGACCTTATTATCTTCCGTAACTCCCCATTCTTAAATTCTTTAAAAAAATTATTTTTATCTTCGCTGAAAATTAAAGCTTCAATTTCTTATAACAAAACCATTAGTTATTGCATTATGATTTTTATATTCTTAACTAGATTTTCCTTAGTATCTTAATTTCTAAATTGTTTAACAACCTTGTAAACGCAAATATCCTTCTTGATCCGAGAGCCACACTTTTTTGATTACTTCCCCGGTTTCAATAAAGATTATATAACTTTATCAACATCTCTTATTCAAATTATACCACAAACTTCCTGGGAAATGGGAATGTAAGAGATAAATTTAAAAAGACTTATTACATCCAAGCTCTCTGTAGTATTGAAGGAACTCACAAGTTTTATGTAATTTTCCGCCTTATGGTTCCCAGGAAGTTTGTGGTTTAATTTTTCTTTCTTCCTTCACTAATAACTCAATAATATCTTTCTTCTCTTTCATTCGATTGACAATAAAAAAATATATATCACAAATGCAACTGTCGTGTCTTACTTAACAAAAAAGAAAAATACTCAGTTCAATTATAAAGAAAATTAATGTTGGCATTACTATATCACAGTTAAAAGTTATGCATAATATTTATTATGTAAACACAACAAAAGACCAATGATACTCAACTGAATTAATATTATTTACGCTTGTGTACTTAACCATCCAAGTTAAGATATGCATCATCAGATCTAAGTCATGACTCGTCACTTGTGAAATTTTTATTTTTGGTTTTACCACCAAATAAAACTTTTTATAAATCATAAAATCCATTCAAAAAAAACTCAACAGGGTCCATAAAAAATTAAATCTTTATATAAATATAAATATAATAAATAAAATAAACAACACACAATTTAAAAAGAAATAAAAACACTCTCAACTTTAAAAAAGTAATAACAGAAAATATAAACGATTATTTGTAACATTGTTTAAGATAATATTATCAAGTGAATGACAATTGATTTTGCTCATAGTGGATTCAAAGGTGATAAAAACGAAAGAAATTCTCTCTTCCTCTTTGTGGATTCAAAGGTGATAAAACTGAAGGGAATTTCTCAGGCCCGGACTGGCTCCTTTGGGGGCCCTCGGCTAAAGATTGAAAAGGGGCCCTTTACCATGGAATTTAGAGGGAATAGATTATTGGAATATGTAATGTTTGAAAATTAATGTTCTTACTGCTTCTTAAAAAGCACATTTACCTATTTTTGTCCACGGGAAATAGTGAAGGAATTAAAAGTCAGCTATTTTGGAATGTAGCTTTACTTCACAATAATATTTATAGCTAATTTTAATACCGTTGCGACCTAAACTAGAAAAAAGTAAGTATTAACTTATACTAATATATTTAACGAGTGGTCTAATTTACTTAAAAATGAGAATTGAGATAATATTTTAGTTTTACGGCAACCAAATCAACTGAGTTGAATGACCAAATAGTCTAAATCCTACTGTAATACCTCAGTAAATATTAAAATGGGACACAAGTCACATCGGTAATAAAAAACCAAGCTTAGTGAAAAGTAAAACAATGTCCTCTTATTATTTGTGATTTAATTGTTAAATAAATTGTAGAATATATTATATTACAAGAAAAGAAAAATTGCTCTACACTTAACAATTTACCTGAATACATGATCGAAGTACAGGACCTACAGCTAAACTAAGAACGGTAGATGTTATGTGGATTTATGTAGAGAAGATTGTTTTCACTCCTTATACAGCTTTTGGCCGAGTTCACACTGGTCCTGGCACTTCATCCTATAATAACATCTTTTCAATTAAATTATAAAACAAGTCTCTTTCTACATTCACATGAAAAGTAATATTAGAACATATAGGTCCATGACATAAAGTGAAGATCTCAGTCGATTCTTAACTATATTTTAAGTTTAGAAAATACCCTTTCACAGGTTACTTGTGTAGAAGGTATGGTTAGTACAAACTTGTAAGCTACAATATTAGCGTTGGTACACAATCCAGGATCTGTGAAGAGTTCAAAAACAACAAAAAAGGCGCATGATATAACACTCGAAAACATTGTTGATTGTCAAAAGCCAGGCGAACCATAGGAAGATATTTCGTCTTCTCTCAAATTCAGAATTCTTACATATCAATTCACAGATTTCTTCTTTCAGCACTATTTAGATTGTCTTTGTAATCTTTTAATGTAAGTTTTTTCAGCCATTTTAAAACTTTCATACTAATCGCAAACTGTTTTCAGCTCTATCAAAGAACTGTTTTATCAACTTTACAAAGTTAAAAATATTTAAAAGGAGGCGTTCTCACCTAGACCACAATCGATAAGAATTTTTAAGTATTTAAAGTTTATTATAATTTATAGCGGAACAATCTTCAAAAATTTCTTTGTTTGGACTAAACCTCTTTCTTGATACGTCTTGGCACAAATCATAAAACACTGGAAAGACCAATTTTTATGTTTTGAGCAGTTGAAGGTCCAGGAGCTCCAATCTATGAATTTCACCAATGCATTAGCCTTTTTTCTTTGCGAAGTTCTTTTTTTCCGTGAAATACCTTAATTCTATTTCTGAACATTACAAATACTGTTACTCTTCTAATTTTGCTATTACTGTACTTGCATAATATCTTGTTTTTTGTATAATACAGAGCCTTAAAGTGTTTATCACTCCTTTTTATCTCCTCATGCCGAAGCGGAGACATTCTCTACCAAAGTTCCAGGCTGTAGAATAATCTAGGGTTTTACTTTGTAAATATTTTGAAATGGAGATATAACAAGAAATAATCTAATAAAAACAATAGACATAAAATAGGTTTCAAAATTTGGACCATTGACTGATTAAGTTTCTTGCCATGAATTTAGATGTTAGTTGATAATTCTGCTTTAAAAACGGCTAATTGAAAATTGAATGAGTTGATTCGTCTGCGGTTTACACTTCTTCTCAATTCTTAGAATAAAATCCCTCATCGATATATAAATATATGATTGGATAAAGAAAAGAGCTTTTAAATGTTTTGCGTCGGCACCCGAACTTTGCGCTCCAATATTTTTTTGCAAACTGCGATGGCATAAAATTTCTATCTGTGCATATATGTTTTTTCTTTTTTGTTTCCCCCTTCAATCCAATTTTGAAGAAAGCGACACGAACAATCGCAGCTGATTCTTCCGATCATTCCAAACTAAGTTTCTCTGCTTGGTAAACGTTACTGTTGAAAATCAGCTACTACCAGTTCAGCATGTGGTCCCATACAGGGAGTGTAAATAAGATCTTCATATTTTCCTTTTTAAACTGAGCTTGTAGACCGTTTAAACAACCTTTCATATCTGGTAAGATAAAGAAGAATGAAGGCAAACAAGAATATTTAGATGGGGAATTGCAACAGTTGGCTAATCTGATTTTATATAAGCTCGTTACAAAAAGCTAATTGGCCACATGAATCATCACTATGTTACTTTTAAAGAACTTTCATAGATATCTTTGCCTTTCATGAAAAGGACAAATAGCGGATCGCAAATGCGCCATCCTGAATCCTAACGCCTATCATTTAGTACTATCTACCATCACGCTGAATATTATGCTATAATGAAGGTCTTTCAAAATGATATCACGGAACATCGAACCATTATTTAAGTAGCTTGTTGATAATACGGTTTACAAAAATGTAACAGAAGAAGTCTCGTCCAGATCGGTCTTTAGTTAACTTTGTTCCAGTGGACTTGTTCTTTCTAGTATTCTTTGATGGCTTTTCATTATGTGCTTTCATTGCTGAGTCTTTCCATTCACCCTTTCTGAAAACATGATTTTGTAAAAATCAGCATAAATAATTGCAACCAACATGAACCAGTTCGAGAAATTACCAATGATTATCTGTAGACGTCCACCGCTAATAAGCCCCTTCTGCTTTCATCCGCTCTATACCACATGCCTTTGTCTTTCCAATAAAACCAAAACTATAGAAATTTAAATCGTTGAAACAAGCCAAAGCTTTTGGTGCTAATTCTCTTCGCTTGGTTGGTTGGTTAATAATCAGAAGAGTTGAAATATCAAGACCCTTTTTGGCTTTGAAATGCTACCTTCGCTGTGAAATGACGATAACGAGAGTCTTCGTGAATTTCAACAGATTTATAAATATGCTTAGGAGAAGAGTCATGTCCGTAATAAATGTAGAATCTCTATTGTCTTTACCTCCAAAAGCCATATCACTGGAGCAGTACACTCCTGTGAGCCGAATCGAATATGAAATAACCAAATTTTCCGTGAACTTACTGATAAAATTCGTTAAATGTCGGTAATAAAGTTGAAGGGTCAAAATTGCAACTTTAGCTCTTTTTCCTTCAACTACTTGAAATGGGTGACTTCTGCAAAAAGCTTTTCTTTAATCTGTCCAGATTCGGGTCATGTTTCGTCTATGGGGCAAGATGAAAATATCAGGCTGTTGCAAATATGCACATTCCTGAGAAGCATCAGGCCGTCGAACATGGTGGTTTCTTCAATCACATTTTCTGTGTCAGAACTGGTATTAGTTCTTGATGATTCACTGCCGAGAGAAGCCGAAGTTACTGATGAACAATCTAAAAGTGGCTGATTGCAAGAAGACCTAGTTTCTTCCCTCTTATATCTACAAGACGAAGTGCCAGGAGTAGACCCAATTGAAGGAGGTGAAATCTCGATTCTTCATTTTTTGAAAAATAAAATGAATAAATGGTAATCACTGTAGCTGCGAGTGTAGTATTATATTTGTAACAAATTTAAAGTAACACACAGTAAATGAAACGGCAAAATACGAAAAGCAGAAGCAGTTGAATGAGAGTAACGTGATTGACTTTATATACTATGATATATCTGATAGTATAGTATAATATATATAAAAATAATAATATATAATATATAATATATATATATATATATATATTATATATATATATATATATATATATTAATATATATATAATATATATTGGAATATTTTAGATACTGTACTGTGACTACCGTGGCCTAACATAACTAACCTAACCTAACCTACCTAACCTAACCAAAACCTAACCTAGCATAGCCTAACCTAACTTAACTAACTTAACACTAACTAAATTATTTTCATTAATTATACAGTTTTGGGGATCAGCAAACTTCCGAGGTAATGGAACTACGCTAGGCTTGTGAGTTTATTGAAATACAACCTCACTAGTTATAGTACAGTATCGCATATATATACCTATATATAATAATATATATATATAATATTTATATAATATAAATATATATATATATATATATAATATATATATATATAATAATATATATAAATATATAATAATATATATATATATATAATATATATAATTAAGGTCCTGACGGGCTCCATTTTGGAAAATTTTAACCCATTGAAGAATGAATTATCTATAATATAATAAAAATAATAAAATATAATATATAATAATAATAATAATAATAATAATAATAATACATAAATAAATAATTAATAATAAATAATAATAATATATAATAATATAATTAATAAAAGATCAATAATATATAATAATAAATAATAATAATCAATAATAAATCCCTAATAATCCATAATAATCAATCAATGAACAAATAATAAATATATAATAAACATTTATACGGAATAAGTAAACAGAATATACAAACTGTACAATGATGCTATATTAACACTGTTCGATGCCTACCTGTATCACAAACTGAAGCATTATTGTCCCCCTCAAAGGCTGATTTTCCGAACTGAGAAGTGGAACTAGTTAACCATGTATTAAAATCGGAGTGAAATTAATTCAGCGAATTAAAGATTTCTTTCTTTTCTGTCCTTTCAGCAGCGCCACTTTGGTAATGCCTCCATTCAATGTGGACAACAACTGTTACACTGCTCTAACACACCGCATACAATGCCACGACTGAAGCAAGTGAGCGTTCGCGAAGAAGTTAAGTTTAGAGCTAACCATACCAAACACCCTCTGCAACTGCTTAACCAATGGATGCTAACGCGTAAGCATCAATAACGGGGAAAAAAATAATCAACATTTACTTCTTGATGAGAAATGAATTCGTACATATAAAATTTTTTGGGAGGCACTCTCACGGGCCCCACTGTGGGCGGGGGCCACGGCGGAGGCGCCGAACAGGCCGACCTTGCCATCAGGGCCTCGGAGGTCTCCGCTTCCCTGCTGCTCGGGTTCTCGGCTTCTCTGCTCCTTTGTTCGTAAAGAAGGACATAACAATTATATGACATTTAAAAGAGGATGACTCCGTTTATATTGTACAACATCCACCTAATTATTATTATTTCATTTATGGTTAATTTATTATATATTATATAGATTAATATTTATTATTATTATCATTTATTATTATTATAATTATTATTATAATATTAATTATTATTACCTATTAATAAATTATCTAAGTTATCTGATTGTAAATTATCTTGATATCTATTAATTATGGTAATAGTCAGCGCATGAGAGGGTCTTCACCCCCGATTTTTTATAAAAATCACAGGCATATATCTCTAAAAAAAAAATTAACTGAAGAATAGTGAACAACGACCCAAACGTGTTGGTCTCTTTTAGGAAAAAAAAGTTACAGCTCTCAAAAGTTTGAACCATTATTGTGCCGAAATAGAATTTCTTATATGTTTTTTTGTTTAAAATCAGCATCTAAGTTTGCAATAATTTGTTTAGTATATTGAATGCTTTAAAAATAATTCTATAAAGAAATCTAAGTCTTAGGATAAAAGAATTGATACAGGGAGCTCTCGTCAAGAGTTATCATAAAAATATTCCATAGGTCTCAGATGACGTTTTCACGTACCGTTAACGGATATTTTATATGACTCGAATGAACACTGTGATCTATCTAATGCTCTCCTGCCTACACAAAAGAATAATGTTCGAACAGATTACACGAATGAGGAATGACTCTCCAGATCTATATGACATTCACCAAGGAGACGACAATGAACTGAGACTTTGTCGTAGCACATCGTAGCTGGAAAGGAACTTTTCCCGCTGTAGTACTACAGTCTTCTGATAACCTTTGCAGTCTCTGAACAATGCAAAAAAATCTTCCTTGAATATAGCAATACTTCTGTATTTTGTCTTACAAAACACTATGATGCTTAGGGCACACTCTCTTCGAAGTTCAGATTTATGGAAGAAATTGATTATAACATTTACTATGGAAGTTGTGGTACTTATTTCTTGGACAGGACTCAAATCGCTCACAACAGGGTTCA
>JABUQX010017101.1:57500-67500 GCA_015478945.1 Trachelipus rathkii | reverse complement strand
TATATAATATATTATATATTATAATATATATATATATATAAAATATATATATAATATATATATATATAATACAGTATATATATATAGTATATATATTAATATATAATATATTATAATATATATATATATATATATATATATATTATAATATATATATATATATATATATATACTGTATATAACAGTATATTTTTGCAATATATTAAAATATAATAATGTAGGTTTAATGAAGGATAAATATATAAAAAAGCCTTGTGGGTATATCTTTAATTGTAATTCTTCAAAATGAAAGTAATTCGCAACGAAAGCTTAGTGTTCTAGATTCTCTTATTCACTAATATTAAATCAAATCAGACAATTCACTAATATAAAATCAAATCAGACAATAATATAATGTTAAATGCAATTTAAGTAAAGTAGTATAGTATGTAATCCAAATCTCGGGCAAGAGATTAAAGTAAAAGAAAAAGGGCAAATCTCAAAAATAAAGTCACGATTCCATCTATCAAAAGACATAAGGAAAATACTATATAAATAAAAGTTGAAAAATAATAATGTCTAAAATTGAAACCAAATATTAGAACAAAATTATTAAATAAAATGAAATTGAATTATATATTATATTAAATATGTAAATTAAATCACACATCAAATAGGATGAATTTTAAAACCGAATATTGATCATATTAGATAGTTTAAAATTTTGAACAAAAAAAAAATGAAATAAATATTACAACATGACATTAATAATAATAATAATAATAATAATAATAATAATAATAATAATAATAATAATAATAATAATAATAATAATAATAATAATAATAATAATAATAATAATTAATAACTTAATGTTAGTAGTAATAATAATAATAAAATAGTAATAATAATAATAATAATAAAATAATAAATAATAAATAATAATATAATAAAATAATTCAAATAATAATAATAATAATAATAATAATAATAATAATAATAATAATAATTAATGTAAGGTAACTTAATGTTAGTAGTATTTAGTATGTTTTGTTTTATTTCTGTTTAGGATGCTGTTTTGGTAGTGGGTAAGTGTGGATATCAATAGGATGAGGTTTCAGTCCTTTTACCTTTAAACAATAATCATATTCGAGTCAATATTATTTGTTTTACAAAGTGTGATAATTTAGAGAAAGTGCACTTTTCGCGAATACGTTTCTCTGTACGTTCGAGTCCTGGGTGACCAGCTCCTAAGGTGTTATGGCAAAGTGTAAGAACTATATAAATAAGAGAAACTGGCACCTGAAATAAATAAAGCGAATTGGATATAACATAGTAGAGTAACCCATAACCCTTTGAAAATCATGTGAGGTAAGAAGTGTTGCATGCCTTGGGATTCAACCCAATATATAAGAAGTAATAACCAACGGAATTTTCGTTGCCCTTGGAAAATTGTCTTTTGTAAGGTCATGTATCTCAGTGGAAAGTGTTACTGCGTTTATGTGGGAGTGTGTTACATTAGTGCAGGGTTTTTGGAAAGTAATCTTGTGCGACGCTGAGGCGTCCTTCTTTGTATACAAACTCCGGATCGAAAGATTGAATTTTTAAGTTCCATCTTTCTAGGGGTCCCGACAGTTGCTGGTATTGGAAAAGATGTACTAGGGTCTGGTGATCTCTGATGATCGTCAGGGGATAACCGAATATAATGGTTCTGAACTTATTCAATAGGTGGATAATGGCGAGTGCTTCTTTTTCTGTGACCGTGTATTTGTGTTTGGCCTTACCAAGCGTTCTGGAGGTGAAAGCGACAGGTTTTTCTTTGCCTTGATCATCGAGTTGTACAAGAACGGCTCCGGTTCCGCAGTTTGATGTGTCGGTGCTGAGGATAAAACAGTTTGAGTAATCAGGGAAACTGAGAAGTGGTTCAAGTAAAAGTTTCTTCTTAAGCATGCCGTACGCTGTCTGTTGCTTGAAGTTCCAAGAAGATTGATTGCTTTTCTTGAGAAGGAGTGTGAGAGGCTGTGTTACCTGACTGTATTGCGGGATCTTATGTCTGAGGTAGTTAAAGAAACCTAAGACTGAACGTAGTTCGCTGACATTAGTGGGAGTTCTGAAGTCTTGAAGTGCTTCTAGTTTTTTCGGATCAGGGCTTAAATATTTTCGCTGGCGTTAAAACTAAGAAAAGTGACGGATGATTTTGAGAAACTGCATTTCTCAAGTTTGATCTTCAAGGTTGCCTTGTGCTGTGCCTTAAATACCGTTGAGAGGCTCTGGTAGTGGTCAGTATAGTTTGACTCATAACAATAGCATCGTCTATGAATAGACAACAGGCAATGCCTAGTAAACTAGATAATGCCATCTCCATGGTTCGAGAGAATACTGAAGGACTATTTGTGGTGCCTTGTAGCATCCATACTGGCTGACAGTGTCCTCTTGCTGTGGAGAATGCAAAGTAGGGTGGTGATGATTTCTCAACCTCAATGTGAGTAAAGTCTGAGAGTAAATCGATCGTGGAGTAGACCTTAGAATGCTCCAATTCTGGAGGTGTTTCTGCAATGGTGGGAAATGGAAAGCGATCTTTGACAGTGAATTTGTTGATTTTTTGGTAGTCGATTAAGATGCATGGCTTTGTCCCTGTTTTCTTGTAGAATTACTAATAGCGGACTGGAATAGGGTGAGCAAAATGGCTCGATGTAACCCTTTTGAAGACTTTCTTTTACCCAATTGTCAATGTCTTGTAAGAGGTATTTGTGGGTATGACGGTATGATGAAGTGTAAACGTTATGTGGGCTGTCTTTAGTAAGTTTGACAGAAAATTTTGTGAGTGTAGATTTACCAACTTCGTCATCTGAGAAGGCGATTATATCTCGGCTTTTCACGAGAAATTTTAACATACCATCGAGTTGGGAAGGATTTTGTAAAACATGATAATCTTCGTCTTTCTTGTTTGTAGAAAGAAGAATGTCCTTGTAAACTGTTTCTATCTCTTGCACAGCAAGGTTCTTTAGAAGTTGTTGCGTGAGCATGCAAAGTGTTGCGGATAACACTGTTTCTCGGACTCTTAGAACAGTGAGCATTGTTAGAAAAGTTAGATCTAGCTGAGAGTAGCTGTGCAATGATCACTCTATTAATATCTCGCCGTCTTGTTGCAATAGCTGAGTGTTTCTCAAAACATTGTTCACATTAGATAAAAATCCTTTTTCTGGAGAGAAAGCGCGAATTGAAGATTCGGCTTGACGTGTAAAATATATCGACAATGTGGCAAGTTTGATAGCAGCTTTTGTATGATAGTATTGCAAGTTAAATTGTGTCTTCAATTACTAATTGTTATCGTTAATTTATAATGTCTCTGGACTAAAAAGCAATCTCAAATGTTTTCCTGAGGTTGACACTTATGTTTGAGGCCTGGAGGGAATGTGCACTTAAGTGCAAGTATAATTGTTTTCATAATGTGCATCGATTTGTTTTGTATCGTGAGTGTGATCTGATTTGGCTTTGGATGAAAGGGGAAGTTATATTTTGAGTTAAAGGGCTTTATGGAGTAAGATGAGAAGTTTTGGTAGAAATTCTAGATGAGAGGACGTTATACTATGATCAATCTTGAATGTACTTATTGTTATGATTCAAATAAGCAGCTCTTTTGAGAATTCGAAATTGAGAGGAATATTCGTAAGAACGTCACTTCCTAGTAATAGGTCTAACGGAAAAGCACAGTCGTTGGAAATTACACAAAAATTTGCAGAAAAAGGGATATGTTCTATCAGTGCAACCATAAACTGTAAGATCAATATTAGAGATAGATTTAAGAACTATGTTTGTGGTGTTCTGCAAGGTTAGTGGTGTAAATGAGCAAAGGTGCTTGTATAAGGAGTATGCCTATAGTAAGGTATGAGAAAAGATGATTGTGTGTAAGAGTAAGAGATAGTCCAACTATTTTTCCCACAAATTTTCAGCTTGTTTGTTTTGAATACTGGTGTTGAAAATTGAGCAGTCTTTTGTTTGTGTTTGTGTCTTTTCGCTTAACTTAAAATAAGGAATGTAGACTGGTTGTGATAATTGTGATTGTGAAACTTCGAGAGGCGGGTGTGATATTTCAGAAGCTAGTGGTACGTGGGAAAAATCGTTAATAAAAGAATTGAGATTTGCCTCCTGTTGTGGAGGAGATGACAGGAGAGTCGAGACGTTTATGTTCTCTCTCGAATTTATGGAAAAGGAGCAATAGGAGTTTGAAGGTTGTTTCCCTGGGTGCTCGGGTGTTCAGTTCCAAAGTGTTGGAGTGAAGATGAATCTATTGATAGATGTGAAATGCTAAGGTCTGTGTTGGCAATTGCGGGCTTTTTGAAATGGCAGATTCTTCTATATATGCTACATGTGGACCTGTGTAATTATGTTGCTTAGGATGGGTTGGTGAGGTTAGTTGGGGAAGTGTGCCTGTGTTTCCTTGTGTGGCGTAAAATGTGAATGAGGCGAGTTAGTCCTTCTTGGATTGTCTCCGCTTCTTCTTCTCTGCCTGGCGAAATTTCTGTTGTTGTTGTTACCATTTCTAATATTATTTTCTTCTGTACTGTATCTTGGAAAGTAGTGGTTTCCTCTGGCTGGGGAAATGAGCTTTATTATTTGTAAGGCCTGCGGAGAAGTTCTCTCCCAGATTGTATTTGCTCAGTATCGCGTTGTTCCATGCTAATGATATTTGAAGCAAGAAGAGCAAAATGGATCGTAGCGGCAGCAACTTGTTGTGTGTCCATAACTTTCGCAATTGTAGCAAGCAGGCGCATAAGTAGAATCGGCTTGATATCTGGAATTTGACTTATTCATGTTGGTTTTCCAATTTTCAGCTGATGTCTTGGGGTGATTCCGGTGAGTTGGGTGGTGTGCCTGGACTCCGGCAACCATTGGGGGTTATTGAGTGGAATTTATGCTAACATTTATGAATATATGCTACATGTGGATTTGTGTAATTATGTTGCTTAGGATAGTGAGGATAATATGCCTGATGGGGCTGGTTGGGGAAGTGTGCCTGTGTGTCTTTGTACTGCGTAAAAAAGTGAATGAAGCGAATTGGTCCTTCTTGGATTGTCTCCACTTCTTCATCTCTGCCTGGCGAAATTTATGTATCTTGGAAAATACTGGTTGCTTCTGTCTGTCGAAATGAACTTTATTCTGTGCAAGGCTTGTGGGGAAGTTGTCTCCCAGATTGTATTTGGGCAGTTTCGAGTTGTTCCACTTTGGTGATATTTGAGGCAAGAAGAGCAAAATGGATAGTAGCGGCAGTCATTTGTTGTGTGTCCATAACGTTCGCAATTGTAGCAAGCAGGCATATTAGTAGGATCGACTTGATATCTGGAGTTTGACTTATTCTTGTGGGTTTTCCAATTTCCAGCTGATGTGTTGGGGTAATTCCGGTGAGTTGGATGGTATGTCTGGACTCCGGCAACTATTGGGGGTTGTTAAGTGGAATTTTTGAAAGGATAGTTCAGGACGTTACTTGTTTTGGTTAGGTACAGCTGTATCTGTTCTGGTAGTGACCTTTTGATATCAAAGTGTTCCACTATTCTGCTTGAGTAAGATTCAGGAGCTTTGCTATAAATGAAGGCGAGGATCAATAGCTTCTTTTGGACTTCTGAGAAGTGGACCCCAAATTGTGATTCAGCGCTTCTGGTGAATTCTTCTAAACTTGTTTGGAGATGTGAGACGAACACTTGCAATACCATATCATTTGTTCAAGTTACAGTCTTGAATTTTTGGAATGAAACTAAGCATGAGGCAGTGGTGAGTGGACTTAGAAAGCTCAAGAAAGCGTACTGGAAATCCTTCCAAGTGCGGACGTGTCGTAGTTCTTTTATGCTCGTAATCATAAATATAGCTGATCCTATTTCATTTTCAACATACCTGGGTAGGTCGCAAGTTTTGTAGCATCTGATTCAATGTTTTCTTCCGGAAAAAGGTCCTCAAGGCACTGTATCCAGTCGTCAGGAGCGATACCAATCCAGGTGTCTTTCTCATATCCTTGTAAAAGTGGAATAGCAGTTCTTGAATAGAAGAGTCTTTCTATATTGAGGGCAGCGGGTGCGATTAATGCTGTGGGAGCAGTAGACGCGGCAGGTGTAGCATTAATTTTTGCTGTGTAAGCATGAACGGATGGAAAGGGTTACGGAACTATGAGCGTATGGAGCAATGCTTGTCGTGGAGCATTAGTCGCAGGGGGTGCGGTGTAGGTCTCGGAAATATTGGCATACGGAGCAGGGTGGGTAGCGTATGAACTATGTGGAAAGGTAAAGGAGGTAGCAGATACAATATGTTGTGCAAATGGTAGCGCATAATAGTGGCATGCAATACATAGTGAGTGATGTGTGGTGTGGAATGTGCAACATATGGTGCAAGATGCATGGAAGGGTTGTCGGGATATTGTAAGAGGTGCAATGTCTTGCGGTAGTAGAGTATCCATTGAAGATGTAAGACGTGAAGATATAGTGGGATTGTTCTATCATGCGTATGTGTCGGTGAAATAGGAATTGTGCTGAGAATAGTGTCAGTAGTGGTTGTAACGGTGGTGGTAGTAATAGTATTCATTTTCAATCCAAGTTACAAAAATTTCAATCAATCAAAATATAGGAAAAAATTTTTTTTTGCTAAAAAAAAAAAATTGTCGGTCAAAAAAATATTTTTAAATTCAAAAGATTTTATGCAAAAAAAAAAAAAAAAAAAAAATAGCAAGAAAGCGTAAGAAAAAAATATAAAAAAAATATCGTAAGAAAATAAATGTTAATGATTTTCAAAAATTCACATGACAAGTAAAAATGTAAAAAAAATTCAAAATAAGGACCTAAAAAATTATTTTGTAATAAAAAATTTTCGTTGACCCCAAAATAAAAAAAATAAAACTGATAACTAGTCAAAAAAATGTATTTTTTGAAATTACTGAGATTTCAAATTTTGTTTAAGTCTAATCAGATTTTGCGATTAAGTCTAAGCACCAAAAAAAATTTTAAAAAAATGTTCCCACTTCAAAAAAATTAAATTATTCGCACGTATGGAAAAAATGCTTTTGAAAACTTTCGCGTAAAAAAATTTCGAACGGTTTTCCGTGAATTGTTACCCATATATGTCCGTATTCTGCTGCTTCTGCTTTGTTTTTCCTATGCCCCATTTTCTTTTCCAGCGGTTAGCGAGTTGTGATTCCTTGCTTCTCGGATCCTTCCTGAAGTTCGTGAAGCATGATTCCTTTCTTCAATTGAGATTTGCCCTTTGGATTAAGGAGATTTTTGTGTAGAAATATAAAGGTTTAGAGTAATGAATGTGCTTCTGATGTGTGTGTCATTTCTCTTTCGCAATGAAAGTTAAAATAGCTTCAATATAATAGTGAATAAGAATCAACATGCAGGTTTCACCAATAAAACAGTATATTTTTAGTAATTTAAAAATATAATAATGTAGGTTTAATGAAGGATAGATATATAAAAATCCTTGTAATTGTAATTCTTCAAAATGAAAAAAAAATTCGCAACGAAAGCTTAGTGCTCCAGACTCTCTTATCCTGAGTTATCCGCTAATATTAAATGGCGAAGAGATGCAGACAATAATATAATGTTAAATGTAATCTTAAGTAAAGTAGTATAATATGTAATCCAAATCTCAGACAAGAGATTAAAGTAAAAGAAAAGGACAAATCTCAAAAATAAAGTGATAATTCTATTTTTTAAAAAACAAAGAAAATACAGTATAAATAAAAATTGAAAAATAATAATAATTAAAATTGAAACCAAATATTAAAAATAAATTATTAAATAAAATGGAATTGAATCATATATTATATGAAATTTTAAACAAAATCTTAAACATATTAAATAGAATAACATTTTGAACAAAACAAAAATGGAATAAATTTTAAAACATGACATTCACAATGCTAATAATAATAATAATAATAATAATAATAATAATAATAATAATAATAATAATAATAATAATAATAATAATAATAATAATAATAATAATAATAATAATAATAATAATAATAGTAAAAACTCAATATCAGCATTTATTTTAATGTGTGATTTTGATGCTTTTTCAAGCGTCCTGAAAGTATTTCTTTCAACAGAAGAAACTTTCTTTAAAATTATTCTTCAATAAAATAAAACAATTGATTTAAGTATAGTACCAAGCTTTCGTCCGTACACTTCGGACATTTTCAAGGAATAAATTTTATTTTTAATATTTTAACAATTTTGATAAAATAAATGTCGTGTAAATTTACTAATAGCAAAAATAAATAAATAAAATTAATAAATTTAAAAGTTAGAGAAGTTAACTTACATTGACTTTTTGTCATTTAAAGATGTTCAAAAAATTGGACATTTCGTAATATTTTATGTTTATCAATGGTTTATGTTTCCTTAAGAGCAACAATTCTCCTAGGCGCAATTCATAAAAATCATTTTTTATTGTTATGATGGAGAAGCTATCTTTTATGCTGTTATCGGGATTTTTGTGGTGTTCTCCTTTAAAATGTTGAAATATTTTGCTCAGCTTATACTTATGTTGCGACATTCTCATGTTGAGGGTATTCGTTGTGTATCCGATATAGAGGCGTTACATCCACTTCCAGAACATTAAAATCGGTATTACTATACTCTCACCATCCGAAAGCGCTTCCACGAGTAGAGAAGCACGAGCTCAGTTTCAATGGCTTATAGTACGATCTTAATATAAGCTTCTTCCCGTCTTTAGATGTTAATATTAAAATTAAAGAGGATGGAAAAATTGATAGAAGTGTCGACGTTAAATCTGCAGATAAAGGAACATACTTGAATTTTGACTCTTTCACTCCTCTAAATTACAAAATTGCTACCATAAAAACTTTAGTTCACCGAGCGTTTAAGATAATCGTCTGATTGGACCCTTTTAATATAGAAATTAAAAAGGAATAACGCAGATCTAATAAACAATAACTTCCCCCCAGTATATTAATAGAGAAATCTATAAAGAACACTTTAAATAATTTATTTACCAATACCATGCATGAAACGAAAACGGTAAGCTCTTAGTATATTACAAAACTGAAAATATCAGTCAGAAAAAGAGGAACGAGAACAAAATTAAAATTATTTTAAAGAGCATCCGACGCTCGATATTCAACTAAGAAGCTTGTATTAAGACCGTACTATAAGCCATTGAAACTGAGCTCGTGCTTCTCTACTCGTGAAGCGCTTTCGGATGTTGAGAGTAGTAACGTTGTGCTACCGATTTCAATGTTCTGAAAGTGGATGTAACGCCTCTTATATCGGATACACAAAGAATACCCTCAACATGAGAATGTCGCAACATAAGTATACCCCGAGCAAAATATTTCAACATTTTAAAGAAAGAAGAACACCACAAAAATCCCGATAACAGCAAAAAAGAGGGCTTCTCCATCATAACAAGAAAAATGATTTCTATGAATTGCGCCTAGGGGAGTGATCTTTGCTCTTAAGGAAACATAAACCAATGATAAACATGAAAATAATGAAATATTCAATTTTTTAAACTTCTTTAAATGACAAAAAGTCAATGTAAGCTAACTTCTCTTAATCTTTTAAATTTTTTAATTTTATTCATTATTGTTGCTATGCTTTTACACGACACTATTTTATCAAAATTGTTAAAACATTACAAAAATAAAAATTTATCTTGGGAAAATGTGGAATGTCCGGAATGTACGGACGAAAGCTTTGTACTATACTTAAATCAATGTTTATTTTATCAAGAATAATTTTAAAGAAAATTTCTTCTGTTGAAAAGAAATACTTTCAGGAGGCTTGAAAAAGCATCAAAATGATACATAATATAATAATGAATAATAATAATAATATATAATGATAATGAATCATAAAATAATTAACAATAATAATATATAATATAATAATAATAATAATAATAATAATAATAATTAAGAATATTTAAGAATAACTAAGAATAATATAATAATATTAATAATAATGGAAAAGAATAATTATTCATTCATTAATATTAATAATTAATA
>JABUQX010017101.1:50000-52500 GCA_015478945.1 Trachelipus rathkii | reverse complement strand
TTGTTAAAATAAATCTGCATGTTGTAATTATGACAAACTTGTAATGTGGTTAGCATTTACCTTAGCTATAATTTTTGCTTTTGGTAGTAGCCTTGTTGGTTTGTACTATGTAAGATATTGACAAGTCCTAGGGTATTGTGTAGGGTTTGCATGAGCATGATGTTACTGCAGTTGACTAGGACAGTCTCGATGGTCCCACGTGGCTTCTTACTGTATCTATACTTTTAATGTTTTAATTTTTAATGTTAACATTCAGTCCTTCTCCATCTCCCCTTACCCTTAGGATTATGGTTTTGTCTTTGTTCATCCCTAAGCCAGCCTCTTCAAAGCACACTTTCCATCCATTATATCCTGTCCCTTACATTTTCTATATCCTTAATTCATAAAGCAATATCATCTTCGTACGCAAAAATATCACACTCTGATTTTCCTACCTATCCTTCCATACATCTCTGTTCTCTGTGTGACTATGCCTACAGTATGTACGCAGCAAACTACAAAAGTGAAAGCGCACTATCCTGTTTTACTCATGTTTTGGCGTCAACCCACCTCTCATTTTCATGTCTTATTCGTACAATGCATGAGCAATACTCATATAAGCTCTTGACTGCTTTCAACATTTTTCCTGAAATTCCGTGTTCTCTTTCCATACACTTTTACAACTTACTTCTGGGGACCGAATCAAAATCTTTCTGCAGATCTATGAAATCCACATCAACCCCGATGTTATACCCCATGTCTTCTCCACGATCTGTATCAAATCTTCCCAGTCTGAAACAATGCTGTTCATCATCCAACTGTGGCTCGATTCTTTCCCTCATTCTTTACTTTATCATTCTTTCAAACACCTTTAGTATACGGTTTACTAATGATTTTGTATACGATTTAGTAATTTTAACAAATTTCGGAATCAAGAGATTCTCCTTAAATATTGGAATAATTGTCGTCTTTCCCTATTCGTCCTGCACCTGCCCCTCTCTCCAACACCTGTTTAGTAATTGCCGAGACATTTTTTTTATTAAATCCCCTGTTTCTATAATTTCAGTTTTATAACTATTTCATCCTCTCGTGGAGCCTTACCATTCTTCATTTTGGTCAACGTCCTTTCAAATTCCTCACTCGTAAACTCCTCCTCCTCCTCCTCCTCTTCCTCCTCCTCCTCTTACTCTATCACTTCTGTTGAAATTTTACTAAATAGTATCTAAGTGGTACACAAGTAAAATTTTTACTCTAAATAAATAAATAATTCTAGTCCCAGACCCACAATAAAATTCTAAATAAAAATCTAACTTTAAATTAATCAAATGAGCTTTAAAATATGCCTTGACAGAAATGATCTAACCAGATGCAAAGAAAAAGGAAAAATTCAACCAACTAATTCCAACTTAAATTGGGAGAGAGAGGTATTATTAAATCACGGCTTGCTTTTTTTAAGCTTTTTGTGATTTATTTTATTGATCTGCTTCGCCTCAAGTATTTTTTTTATATGCTACAGTTTCTCCAATTTATTTTTTCTCTAATCTTTAACGTACAGGATGATTTTGCCCTTCAAAGATGGATTCCTCTACATCCTGATGGAGATTGAAGCATCAGAAGGCTTAAGCAAATTTATTGGTATTCTGGTAATTGCTCCTGTTTGAAACTTGGTTTCTCCCCCCTGCGGACAACCCTGTTGCAGGGCGCACACTTGGAACAACCGGTATATTTTGATCCCTAATTTAATTGTGCACACCATAAGCCGCTCACTAATCAACCGAATATTTTGAATGAAAGGTGACAGTTCAGGTCCTACAATCATAGCCACATCATGCTTTCAGCCTCCACTCATCGCTCTCGAATACATCAGAACATAATATTCCCCAAGATCTCTATCCCTCTCCCTTTATATAATATATATATATATATATATAATATATATACTATATATATTATATATATATATTATATATATATATTATATATATATTATATAGTATATATATATATATAATATATATATATATATATATATCTATATATTTCCACAGAAGAATCATTAAGGAAATAGACAATACATCATAAACCATTTTTCATAAAGCAGTGCCCGAGGCATGTTAATATTTCTTATTATTTCTAATTATTTTTCGCCCATCTTTATTTATCTTTTTAAATCTATATATGAAGCTTTTTTATTATTTAATTTATGAACTATATTTATTCTATAGGATTAATTAAATGATATACTAGATGTCTTGTAATCCTCACAGTTGAAAAATCCAACATATTTGGATTTTTGGGGGATTCTCTACTCTGTGACATATAAGCCTTATCTTATTATATACAATTTAATTTACCCTAAGAAATCCTAAGCCCACTTTTTATTTATATTTACTAATCTCTTCGGTGGTCATATACCCTAAAGAATGCTCTTTACCTCCGCATGATCGCATGCCCCAATGTCGAATGACCATATATGACCTTGGATTAAACGGGTTAAAAGAGGTCAATGTATTAATGGGAA
>JABUQX010017101.1:40000-42500 GCA_015478945.1 Trachelipus rathkii | reverse complement strand
TAATTCACTTTTTAAACAAAAGCACTAATAAAAGCGCACTTTTCTAACTGGATTACGTCGAGACACTAAAGCCGGTTCCTGCTGGTCAGTAGATGACGTGATCGCTTGATTTGGCTAATCATCATCCGTTTGAGGAGCCGTTTGAGAAAAGGAACCTTCTGGGAAGGTGAATTACCAGCTGGGAAAGGAAGCGTCTGGGACGGTGAAAGGGGGTACCCCAGACTTCAAAAGACTAATCAAAATGACATCAGTACGTCCATCAGGAAATTGTATCTTGTAGCAGCGATCCATCCTTTGAAGAACCTTGTAAGGGCCAGAATAAGGTGCTTCCAAACTCTTCCGAATGCGATCGACACGAAGAAAGACATGGGAACAGGTTTGAAGTTCGGCAGGAATGTATGATGAAGCACTGGAGGGATGAAGAGGTGGTAGCTGTCGGAAATCCAATTGTTTCATGTGAGCCATAAATTTTCTCATGAATTAGTTACAAGAATCTCTATTTTTAAGTACTCGAAGAAGTTCCAAAGGACAAAGTGGCGTTTTTCCGGTTACTGCTTGAAAAGGAGAGAATCCGGAGTCATCAGGAATGCAACGAAGACTTAGCATGATGACTGGAAGAGATAGTAACCAGTTTTGTTTTCGCGCCATGATAGCACTCTTCAGTGATCGATGAAACCTTTCGATTTGACCATTTGCTGAAGGGTGGTAAGCGCTTGTCTAGAGCCTGTGAAATCCAGTCAAGTATGATAGCTCGGTGGAGAATTCACCTTCAAATTGTAGTTCTCTATCCGAAATTACATAGAGAGAAATTCCAAATCTTGATATCCACTGCATGAAGGCAAAGACGATAGATTTTGAAGTAGTATTCACTAGAGGAATTGCTTCTGTCCACTTAGTGTTCTTGTCAATGCACGTGAGTAGATATCTGAAGACTGGAGCTGAAGTATCGGTCAAGGAGGATGGAGGTAATGGTCCCACGATGTCGATATGTACTGTTTCAAAACGTTGTGACGGGATTTCCATGGGAGCAATAGGTGGTTTAGTATGACGTTGAATCTTTGAAAGTTGGCACTGCTGACAAGAGCGAACCAAAATTCTGATGTCACGATCCATGTTAGGCCAGAAATACCTAGTCTTGATAAGACGCAGAGAAGCCTTAACTCCAGGATGAGACATCTGATGAAAATTGTTGAAGATCTGTTCACGACAAGGTTTTGGCAAAAATGGTCGTGGAAAAGCTGATGAAGTATCACACCATACTTGAAGATTATCTTGTAGAGGATAAGAATGAAGACGCTGCTGAAAAGTGGTAGTTTCTTCATCCGTTGATTGAAGACGAGCGATAGCAGGTAAATCGAAGGCATCTACTGTTACCGAGGATATCCGGGAAAAAGCATCTGCCACAATGTTATCTGCACCCCTAAGATAGGTCATTGAAGAGACATATTCTGTTAAGACAGAAAGATGACGTTGCTGCCGATCACTTTTTGCTTGATTCCTACTGTAGAAAGCTGAGACGAGAGGTTTGTGATCAGTGCACAAGATGACATTCCTTCCTTCTAACATATGCTTGAAATGAAGAACAGAATAGTAGGCTGCTAGAAGTTCACGGTCGAAAGCTGAGTATTTTCGTTGCTGTTCTGATAGCTTTTTGCTGAAGAAATCTATAGGTACTGGCTGTCCATCAACCATCTGATGAAGGGCTGCTCCTATAGAAGTCTGGCTGCTATCTGTGACAAGTTGAAGATGGGTAACATCCGGCAAAGAAAAAGGAAGAGTTGTGGCGTTTTGAAGTTGATTCTTGATTTCAATGAAGGATTCTTCTTCTTCTGTGGTCCACGTAATGGACTTATCTTTTGGATGGTGTTTTGCTTTTTCTGATAAAGGAAAGACGAGTTTTGCAAAACAAGGGATGAAACGGCGATAGTATCCTATCATTCCCAAGAATCTTCTAAGAGCTGCTGAATCTCGAGGAAGAGGGTACTTGGAAATTTCGGACGTCTTTTCTGAAGGAGGAGAAAGTCCATCTGAAGAAATATGATATCCCAAATAGTTGAGAGATGACTTGAAAAATTCACATTTTTCTAAGGAGATTTTGAAAGGATTTTCTTGAAGAAACTTGAAAACGGTCCTGAGATATTATTTATGTTGTTCAGGAGTTGATGAAAAAATTACCAACTATGAAAGTCCAATTAAATTCTCGACGAAGCTTCTTGATCGTTATATATGTCGCTATTTCACCATGAAAATTGATAGGTGAGCCATTGGCCGCGAAACAATTGACATTAGTTGCAAATAGTCAAATGGTGGTTACCATTGAAGAAGATATGCTCGAGACGGAGGCGCCGGTGTCCAATAAGAAGAGAGTTTCTGCTCCGAATATTATGATGTTGATAGTTAGTTGAGAACTGATTATAGCGCAGTAATCACCTAGCTCTTCTAGTTTTCCGTTGGGGCAGGAAAAGAAGCTCTAGAAGAAGGACTAAACAAGGGTTGCACC
>JABUQX010017101.1:25000-30000 GCA_015478945.1 Trachelipus rathkii | reverse complement strand
GGGGAGCCCCCCCGACACCCAAATACCAAAGAGTGGGGTCCCGAGACCCTCCCGAGGGGGAATAGTCCTACCCTGTCGTTCCCCTGGAAGGCCGAGAGACCCTGACTCCTGCCATCTTTGCGGTTTACTTGGGTATTCCCTTAGTTAAAAAAAAAAAAAAAATTTAAACTGACGGAGTCGTAAAACAACTGGTCCTATATATTTTGAATCATGTCCGTCACCCCTTAAAATTGACTGTTGTGGATCATATACTAGAAATATGAAAAAAACAAAAAATCAAAATCGACGGAGTCTTAAACATAACAGGTCCTATATATATATATATGTTATATATATATATTATATATATATATATATATATATATATATATATATATATTATATATATATATATATATATATATATATATATATATATATATATATATATATATATATATATATATATATATATGACCTTTTCCCTCAGTTGAATGTTTCATTTTAATGAAAATTTGCATACATATACTACGTGGCTCACTAATTGCGAAAATCATAATTTAATATTAGTAACTTAATATTTTCTGAGGTGTAGTACGCTAAAGTTACACATAATACGTTATGTAGCCCCCCCCCCCCCCCAAAAAAAAAAATACAACAAAAAATGTAAAAAATTTCTTCGCTGGCTGAAAGTGTGAAGCTCAAAATAATCTATTTTCATTTAAATTTTATTCCAAGGAAAATACGCTTAATTATAAAATGAGATAGATTAGGCCTGGTGAGGTTAGGCTACGTTAAGTTAAGTTTGGTTAGATCTGGTCAGGTTAGGTTAGGCTAGGTTAGGTTAGGTTAGATCTGGTTAAGTTAGGAACAGCATAACTCACGCTTAACGGTCCAAAACGTTTGTTCCATAGGGGCTATTTTGGGCACGTGTTTGAAATATGATTTTTTTGGGGATATGCGGAGGTCGTTCTTAGAGTTATTTGTGTATGAATGGGTTTAGTAATGGAAGTATCTGTACGTGGTGAGGTGGAGGTGGAGGTGGAGGTGGAGGTGAAGCGTGTTGTATGTGTTTGAACAGTATGAGGCTGGTGTGATATTTTCCTTCTAGGTGAGGGTGGGGGGACTGTTGTAATGTTTAATACAAGAGATTACCTACTGAGAGTGATTTACTGTAAAATTGACAGTCTATCATGTATTGTCTATATATTATTTTGAGATTCTTTATGTTGACCAAAGTTTGTACCAGTTGGTGTCTTCAGTACACTTAATTTACGTGTGGCTCTTAAAATGATATTATTGATGTGGGGGGTGTGGGGATGAATGGCATATGTGTACCAAAGGTCAAACTAGGATAATGGTTTGTTTATTGAGAGTTAGTCTATTGTTCGATAGGAGTATTGTTGGTTGGATGTTAGATTTTCCTCTATCTGGAGTGATTAAGATAATAATAGATTTTTGAGATGTTGCAGCCATTCTTTTCTCTGTTCACCATTGTTCCAGTGTGTATATATCGTCGTAGCTTTCTGAACGCTATATTCATAGAGGGATTTTAAGCTCTGATTTTTAGATCATCAACAAAACTATTAATTTTTATAGAAGGGAAAGTGGAATGAGGGAGGCCATGATATAATTTGTATGAACTTGAAGTGGATGACTCTAATTATTCCACCTGATAGAAAATTTGACACTATTTTTTTTTTCTTTCTTTTTTTTTATCGTAATGTTTGTGTATAAGTAAGTCTTTGTCTAGTAAAGGTGATGTGGTATTGTCCTATATATGAAGAGCAGAGTATATATATATATATATATATATATATATATATATATGCATATATATATATATATATATATATATATATAGTTATATATATATATATATATATATATATATATAGAGAGAGAGAGAGAGAGAGAGAGAGAGAGAGAGAGAGAGAGAGAGGAAAAATATTTTCACATATTTTGTAAATTAAATTCTCGTACGATTTACAGAAGTGAGCAAAATTGAACTCCTGAGAGAAATGCCTCATCTTTTCGAGTGTACAGCTAAGTTGTATGATGTCATCTAACATTATATATAATATTATATGAAAATTGAATGAATATTTACAAAATCTGAAAATTGTCCTTATTTCACGCCTGATGAGCAGCATTTATTTACTTATTATAAATTGCTATTGCTAATGTAGTTGTTTTTTTCTTAAATTTATAATATAAATCAAGATTCCTTCTTACACTTTTTTATATAAAAATTTTACAAAGAATTTAGTTAATCTCACCATTTAATTTATTTTTTATTGACCAAAATATTGGGTGAGCCACCAAACTGCCTTCCACCCATGTATACGTGCCATATATATATATATATATATATATATATATTATTGGTTATTATTATATATTATATATATATATATATTAGTTATATATATATATTATATTATATATATATATTGGTTATTATTGCTATACAAATATATATATATATATATATATATATATATATATGTGTTATTTATATATATATATATATATATATATATATATATATATATATATATTTTTATATATATATATATATTATTATATATATATATATATATATATATACAAAAAATCGCAAAATACAATTACATACATATATATATATATATATATATATATATATATATATATATATATATATATATATATATATATATATATATATTATATATATATATATATATAAATATATATATATTTATATATATATATATATAGAGAGATATAGTATATATATATATATATAGTTATATACAGGTATGTATATATATATATATATATATATATATATATGTTATATATATAGTTAGAGTATATATATATATATATATATATATATATATATATATAAATATATATATATATAAAAAATATATATATATATATATATATATATATATATATATATATATATATATATATATATATATATATATATATATATATATATATCTTGTGTATTTGTCTGCAACTGACTGACAACTACCTGAATATCACCCAATTTGGGTGCGAAAGCAAAGAACTCGAAATGCAAACTCTTCTAAACACTTTTAGAGCAATGCATTTCAGTAATATTATCAAAATCATAAGCAATAAAAAGATGCTTAAGATGTTCTGCTTACATATATTATAATTTAAAAAATTTATTATTTATATAAGTAAATAAGAACTATTAAATGGTCTGTAATTTTGGTTGTTCCTTCCACTATCTTTATTATAAAATATAAAAGAATTATTTACTTAACTAAAATCGTAATTGCAATTCCAACCAAATATAAAAGTATCAATTTCTAGTCTTAGAAAAAAAAAGTTCATTTCTCCGAAATCTTTTCATTCTTGTTTCTTCATTCTTAGTTGTTGCTAAAAAGTTCTTCTTCAATACAAAGTCTTCAAAGAAGTGTTTCAAAAGTTTCCCGAGTCAACATTCTCTTCTTTATTTGCCTTTTCTCTTATTTTATCACTATCTTTCACTATATGCAGTATATATATATATATTATATATATATATATATATATTATATATAGTTATAATTATTATATTATTATTATATATATATATATATATATTATTATTATTATTATTATTATTATATATGTTATTATTATTATTTATATATAATATAAATATATATGTTACATATTATTATTATTATTATTATTACATATTATTATTATTATTATATTGTTATAAAGAAGATTATATTATACATATATATATATATTATATATTATTATTATATATTATTATTATATATATATTATTATTAATATATATATATTTATGTATATATATATATCTATTATTATATATATATAATAAAAATATATTATTTATATATATATTATTATTATTACATACATATAGTAAGTTTTCAGCAATGATCGCTAATAGATATAAATTATAATAGAAGCCTTTAAAGAGAAACTTGTAAATAATTTAGAAGAGTCGGTATTTTATCTAAAGTAAGATTTTTTATTAATATATTAGAGCACAAATTTTCGTTTCTTATTCGGAAACCTCATCAGGTGCAGTTCTTTGTAAGACTAAAGTTAAATTTAATATTAACAATTTAAAAAGTAATTTATATTTTAGATTTAAGATTTTTATAGAAATTAGTGGAGTTCATAATGTTGTTAAGAGTGGGATTAATATTGAATTCGCCTTTTTGTCTATTGTAATTATTGGTGTTAAGGATGCAGTAGGATTCAAATAGTTTTCTTCTGTGTAAATCTTTTGAATGTATGATAGGAGTCATGTTGTTAATGTCTATAGTGTGGTTATGTGTGGAACGATGTAATGTAAGGGCAGAATATTGATTGTCATTGGTAAGGTCATGTTTGTGTTGGTACAGTCTACGCTTAAAATCATGAGTTTCGCCGATGTATAAGGAGTTGCAATGAAGGCAAGGAATTTTATAAACACATTGGGGTATGGTAGTGGGTCGATTTATGTTAGGTCTAAGAATAGCTTTGAGGGGTAGATTACCTGAAGAGGTAAGATTGAAATTATTGGGTAAGATGTTTTTTAATTGTTTAAGAGGAATGTTAGGAATGGGTAAGAAAGGATTGTTTTTAGAGTGGTTGTGAGTGTGCGGTTGATAGAAGGATTTTTTTGCTTGTTTAAGTGCTCGTTGTATAATGAAGTTGGGGTAGGAAAGTTTGTTAAAAATAGAGAAAAGGTAATCAAATTCGGATTGTAGGAAAGAGGGAGAGCATATTCTTAGAGCTCTGAGGAATAAGGAAGAAAGTGTTCCTATTTTTGTGTTGGTTGAATGGGACGAAAACCAATGTATGTAACTTGGGTTGTAAGTAGGTTTGCGGTAAACAGAGAATTGGAGAGTAGTGAGATTATTTGACCAGGTTGTAAGAACGTCAAGGAATGGTAGGGAATTATTTCTGGAAGTTTCAATGGTGAATTTAATGTTAGGGTTAATAGTGTTGAGGAAATCGAGAATGTTATGTGGGTTAATATTGGG
>JABUQX010017100.1:55000-67101 GCA_015478945.1 Trachelipus rathkii | reverse complement strand
GGCTTGGATGTAGAGAAAGATGATAAAGAGGGAAGTGGGTAGAATTAAGAGTGGAAGCTAAGTGAAGCAAGGTAATAAAGGATACGTAAGTTTATGGCGCTAGGCAAATAAATCAGTTGGAATGTGAAACGAGTTGAAACTGAATAAATCTGGAGGGCAAATGTAAGAAAGCGGGTTCTGTTTAGTAAGTGCAAGAAGAAGTGTGTGGATAGTGCTAAAGTAGGAAAGTAAGAATGTTAACAGTGAGTGTGGAATGGAGAGCGTGTGATGCAAAGCGGAATAAAAACGAGGAGTGGTTAAATGCAGGCGCTGACGGAGTTCGGCAGTCGGAGTCGTGGAGACGTGCATTTTTCCCCGAGTCGGAGTCGAAAACTCTGTGCAAGTAGAGTAGTCGGAGTCGAAGATTACTGTGTAAGTTGAGTCGGAGTCGCGGTCGGAATTTAGTTTTACTCAATTTGATTATTATTATCTATTATTATTATTAATTTATATTTTATTATTATTATTATTTATTAGTCTTTATTCATTAATATATTATTAATATTATTATAAAGCTTTTTGATTTTATTTCCGAAGTTCCGCAAATATTTATTTTGTACATAATTTAATTTTCCTTACAATAATCTTTGAAAATAACATAAGGAGAGAAGATAGTATTTACATATGATTTCACACCGCGTTCTCGTCTCTATACTTGAGAAGATCTTCCAGAGGGATTTATTCTCCTTGTAAGCGAAGTGAGTCCTTTAAATTCAATGATATAATAGAGCTAAAATCAAATGATCATGGTGAGTCCTGACGTGATTAAATCTAAGATTTGCTATTTACATGTCTGGTTTCGTGTTTCTGATGATGACAAGGCCTCCCGCGCAATTATTAAATTTCTGGAACTTCAATACGAATCCTTATAAATTGTGAAGTGTTTAGAATTTAGTTACTAATAGTTGATTGACTTTGGCCGTATTGAAATGTTCAAGAGAAGTTTTGCTGGGACTGTACAGATGTTGATATGTGCCCTGTCCGACAAATCTATTCTTCGTGTAACCAATAAAGTCGACGACGTCCTAACGTCAGGGCAGGTTAAATTGGTACAGCAACGTGATGGTTGTCGTGGCGCCAACGATCCCTTGGTGCTAAAATGGAAGATACAGTTTTGGACTTATGGTATACGTTCTGACTTGTAGAAATGTGTTTTGAGCGTGTCTTTAGCTTGGTATTGAGGTGAAATTCCTCAATATTACGAAAGGCACCTTCTCTTCCTTATTGAACAATAGCATTAGAAGTTTTGAAGAAGAAATTTATTCGAATTTTTCCTGATTATTTTATTTCTTTATTATATAATTTTGTAGGGGTTTTATTAATTAAATTTTTCAACTGAATATTGTAGATGATCACAGTTAATTAAATTTTACTTTAATCGCAGTCAATATTTCTTATCAACAAGTTTTCCAATTGAACATAGCTGTGTATAGCTCTTAAGACTAAACGATTTTATGATAGAATTTCTTGGTTAGCCGGTGAATAGGGATCCATAGTTCATATATACAGACCACTTAATCGAGAGTGGTTTGACATGTGATGCTAGTAGAATAATGAGCTTCAGATTACATTGATATTTGATGTCTAAAAAAACCAGATAGCAGATTATTAACCTAAGCTTTCATATGTGAATTTTAAGCAATGACAACTCTTGAATTCTATTCATGAACTGATGTATATGATCTATGTTCTTTAAATATAGTGAGAGTGTCGTCAACATACCTTATTCAAAATAACGGGGTAAAAGTTGTTTGTTTCACGAAGTATTTTGTTTTTCCAGATTGAGTGAACAATATAGAAGTCAGCAATGTAGGTCCAAGTAAGTGGTGAGGCCATCGACACTCCATCAGTTTGTAGATATATGTTTTCTTTTAAATTTAAAAACGGTTGTTTGAGTACAACAAATTAATTAAAAGGTCTCATATGTTGTTCTGATATATCCGGTGGGGGAAAGGTTATTTGAGTGATACACCTTTCGTTAATTATTATGTAATCGTATCGAACCGGTACATTTTATGACAAAGATAGTACTACAATCAATGAACGCGCGAATATATATAGTGACCTTCAATGTTTTTAGGTTTGATAAGTTTTACATAATGTTTCATTATTTGATGTTAACCTATGAAAGACAGCTATTAAGAATATGGTCGGAGTAACATGCCTGTGTCAGATATTGGGACAATTTTGGTGTGTAACCGTTCCGCTCATAGATATTACAAGGTGAAATAGGTTGAAATTTTTCTGAGTTTTCCTTCTCAATTTGCTACTAATACCTCTTCTCTTCCTCCTATATATATTTTATATAATATTATTACGTCTGTATTACTATTATATAATATTATATATATAGGTATATATAGTATATTATATAGTATAATATAGTATTATATATATTATTATATAATATATATAGCTTTCAATTATAATAAGCACCTTTAATTTTGTCAGAAAATTCTTTTGGTTTTTTTATTTTTAAAAGCTGTTATTCTATTATTATTATTATTATTATTATATTATATATTATTATTATTAATTATTATTATTATATTAATTATTATTATTTTAATATTATTATGTATTAATTATTATTGATTGTTATTCATTAACTTATTATTATTATTATTTTATTATTATTTAGTTATTATTATTATTATATTATTATTATTGAAGACTGAAAGTATTAACTGTTAATTTTATAATGGCTGTTTTATATAAAATGAAAAATATTTGCATTAATAATAACGCTATAATTGTTTCGGAAACTGAAAATGTATTTGTTTTGTCATAGTGTTGCGCGCCTGTGCATCTGTTGTCTTTAGTTACTTTCCGTATAGCATTCTGGAGATTGATCATTGGAAAAGTGGTATATTTTTTATTCTCAAATGGAAGCGAAAAGAAATTGTTGAAACAAAAAAATGTTTACTGTACGACTTGTAAGATTTTGAATTTACCTGCTGGAGTCGGAGTCGGCAGTCGAAAATTTTGTTTAATGGAGTTGGAGTACGGAGTCGAAACATCCAATTTGAATATTTGAAGGGTGCGGAGTCGGAGAGTCGAAAAATTTATTTTACGACTCCGCACCCTGGTTAACATGTGACTAAAACCAATGAAATGAGGTCCTGAAAAGAAAGATCTTAAAATATATAAAGGATTAAAAGAATAATTAAAATGCAACGCAGGAGGAAAAAGAGGTAAATGAATAGTTTGGAGGAGGATGAATGGGTACTTCACAAGGGAATAGGACGCTCTTCTGGAAGGAAGCGCGAAAGGTGAAGAATGAGATAAGGGAATCTCCTTAAAATATTGAATAGGGATGGTGCCGAGGAGAGTGTGGAGGGGAACCACTTCGAAAATCTCATAACATTGGGGCAGTAATGTAGGTGATAGTGAATGTGTGTGTGATTATAATTGGGTGCACAGAAGGGAATAGGATTATTTGGGTGACTGAGGTCACTTAGTTAAGGAAGTCATGGAGTAATGGGTGAAGTGAGAAAGTTGCAGAATAGTAAATCTGCAGGCAGGTATAGATAAATTTACTGGTGAAATGATCAAAGAAGCGGAAGAAAGAATTCTCAATGGATTTGGAAGTTGGTAAACAAAGCGTTTTATGGAGGGTATATAGTTCCGAGGGATTGGAGGGAGAGCAGTAATAGTACCCTTATATAGGGCTAAGGGATAGGGTTCTGTAGGTAATTCCGATTTGGGGAATGATTTATTTGCGTGTTGCGAAGAAAAGGTATATGTTGTATTTTTTGGGATAGACAAGAATGGGCATCGAGTGAGTGAGTGACTGAATGGTGAACAAACACAGTGTGAGCCTAGAAGTGGTAGGGATAGTGTGGATCAAAATCTTTTACATTGAAACAGATATGATTGGAAAATGAGACGAAAATAAAAATAATTGGTATTTAGTGATTTATGGATTTGCCCACCGGAGTAACGATAGGATTATAGGGAAGTATACTGGGCAAGTGTGCCTATATGATCTTATGGGTGTTGGTGTAGGCTTCTGAATGGATCAAAGTATGTTAGAAGATATGAAGCGATGTGTAAAGAGATAATGAGTTGGAATAAGTGATTCGGCTTGATAATTAACTAGCGGAGTGAGGGCAGTGAATCGGTGTTATGTTGCTGGTTATTCAATTTGTATAATAATGGGGATTAAAGATTAGAGGTGGGGGTGGCGGAAATGGTGTTAGAACGATAGAGAATGGAAGAGAGTTTATTGTACCACTTATCTTATTAATATTCGAAATGAACTGTGGTTTGTGTGGCGAAATCTGAAGAAGAAGTGTTGAGAGCGATTGTAGAGGATTTGATAGAAGTCGTGTAAAAGGGGCGCAGGGTTTTGAAAGTATAACGTAGATTAAGTGTTTGGTTGTGAGTGAGGACGACAGTCTCTGGGAGTGGAGTTATGTTGATCAGGTGAAGCAGACTGGAACAAGTGTTCTGATTGTTAAATATTTAGGCATATATGCTGGTGACTGAAACAAGGGAACGGGATGATGCTAGAATGTAATAAGGAAAGTTGTGAATGGTAGGAAGGCTGGCTGGGTGCAATTAATCCTTGTGGATTGTAAAGGGACTAACTAAAGTCAGAGTGGCTTGGGTCTTAATGAGGGTATTGTATGTGTACCCTGTGTTAGTATAGTATATTAAAGCTATAGTCTGGAATAAGAGGTGTAAATCTAAAAGTACAATATGTTTAGATGGACATTCTTAGAGCGTATTAGTGTGAGAAAAATTGATAATAGCAGAAATGAACGATTAAGAGTTGGTAGGTGTGAAGAAAGAGGTAAATGAAGAATAAATGAACACATTATAAGGATGGTTTGGTCATGTTGGAAAGGATGGATGATAGTTGCTTGAGTTAAGCATATATTAACAGTGGTGAGATGTGCTTTGAAATCGACACGGTGGGAGCCGAAAGAAAAAGTGATCGAGTCAGTAAAGGAATGCCTAGAAGGGAGAAATGTTTGACATAGGGCGAGAAGAAATGTTCATAACAGGAGTGAATAGCGGGGGTTTTGTTGAGGGGGTATGATTGTTGGCCCACCTGGTCCAAGGGATGAACCTCATTGAACAGTATGCCATAGTTGAGGGGGTTCGTCGGGTCCGTGAACCCTAGATGGATTTTTTCTGAAACTGCGACTTCTCACCTGCAGGTATCAAGGGGGCGGTAAGGCTTGGGCTTTCTTTTCGACCTGCGTCATGCTCTACTAACTTTTCTGTTTCCGAGTGCATGTTGACTCACCATCATTCTGGGGAAAGGAAATTTTGGAGGTGTTTTATGATGAGATGATGCTGATGATGATGAGTGATGATGATGCGTGATATATATTCAAATATATATACTATGTATATAGCTGTATATATAGATTTAGGTATATATTATATATAATCTACTAATATATATGATAGTATTATAAATATATTATATAGTAGTGGGGCTGCGCGAGTTACGGTGCGGGTGATAATAGGTGTGAGGCTTATAGGCGCGAACGGGACGGGTGGATGACGGTATGCGTAGAGTATGTGTATACTAGTCAATATATTTATTGCATACCATATATTATGATTATATAGTATAATATATATATATAATATTCTATAGGTAGAATATATATATATATATATATATATATATTATCTATAGCTGTCATCTAGTAGTATACATATATATATATATATATATTATTTGGATGTTATTCAAATAAATTGCAAGGGAAACCCAGGAAACAGAAGAAAACAGAAGATAACAATAAAGGAAAAAAATCAGAAGCACATTTTACCATCTTTCTGAAAAAAAATTGTTTTGGGGAATTTTATAAAGACTAGTCATAGTGTATATTTTATTATAAAATTCATTTTCTATTAACAAAATTAAGATTTTAAGTTGAAAAAAAATTAAAAATTATTAAATAATTAAATCAATATGAGTAAAGTCACAAAACTATTTAAATCTTGACATCATTTCAATATTCCGTTTACAACATGAAATTTACTCAGAGAGGTTTGGTTTTGAATGCACATATTGAGGTCTTCACCCCTAAAAAAGGGTAATTTCTCAGAAGCTGAAACACGGAACCCCCTTATGCTCTTTTTCAGACTATAAAAAAATTACTAAGAGAAAAAGAGCGCGTATTTTGTTTCTTCTCAATGTTCGTGAATTTGATTCCCACAAAAGAGTGAGCCCGTTCATTTGATAAATTTCCAAAATAAAAAGACGATTTTTCAAAATGGACAATATATATATATATATATATAACTATATATATTATATATTATATATATATATATATAGTCTCTATATACTATATTAATATATAAGTATTATAACTAGGTTTAATATATCTATAATATATATATATAGTTTGCCATATAAAATTGTACATTTTTTTAAATATCCAAAAACTGTTGCCACAAGATTAATAAAATACTTCAATCATGACTTAAAATAACAGTTTCTTAGCACTTTCCTGAAGGATATCTAGTACGACACAAAAACCGAACTAAAGGACTTCCCCTGGACAGAAAAACTCCGATTTTATCGGAGGGAGTTTTTTCCCTATCTTGTTTCTCAATTCGGGAAGTGTTTACTTAAGAAGGTACAGTTTGCAGGCAATTTATCGTTTGTGAAAGGCTATAAGGTGTTACTTCTTTCTATAGAAGTTTCATTTAAAGTTCTCATCCTTTTACCAGTCGTGGTGAAAATTAATTGTAGAATATAATATATATATATAGATAATAATGATAATATAATTATAAGTAATAATAATATAATATAATAATATATATATAATAAATAATAATAATATAATAATAAGATCGCTCCATTTCAACTCTTCTTGATGTAAGCAACCTTCTTTCTCCTTTCCTTTGATAAGTATTAAAGAGGTAGTCGTTACTTGGCGCACTTACCAAATTGGATAAAATAGGCGCATTAAGAAGTCTTTAGGATATTAGGAATTTTTTTAAAAGTTACAATATTATTGTTGGTTTACAGTGAAGAACCAATGAAAGGACCATGGACAGTTACTCATCATCCTCAAGTATACGAACTATTCCTCAAGCATTGTCCTGACAAAGATATGAGGTGGAACGCATGGAACGCCTATACTATGCGAAACTCTTCATATTTGGTTAAAGAATTAGATAATAGTCTTAATGTGGAAAATATATTTAGTGTTATGACTATAAGGTTAATATAGTAGTATATTATTTGTTATTTATTTTTATTATAGTATGTTATTTTACTGTTTAATTTTATTTTACAGTTGTTTATTGTAGTATGTTTTTCATCGTTTTCTATCACAAAAATCACTAAGCAATACCAATTTATCAACGGGAGGTAAAATACGATTAAGTATTGTTATAATAGTACATATGGACTAGTTTTATTATCTTTTATTTTTTGTGATATTAGTTGTAGTTAGAGGTATGGTTTGTTTATAGTATATTGTATGATATATATATATAATAAATCGTATTTTACTGTATATAGATTTGGTCAAGCTATATTTATGTATATAGATAGATATATGTTTATTAATAGTAAGAATTTTTGTTTCGTTGATTTATAATCACATAGTGTATTCATAATCATCCTTTATTATATATGTTTAACTTTTTTTACCTGGTCCTATAGTTTATAGGTTATGCTAGACTATATTTAATATATTATAGTGTAGAGTGACCAGTGATTTGAGGCAGTGCATACCTGCAATGTAAATTCTTATTCGCTGAACTCGTTTTAATATATATAGGTAGTTGAGATATCTATGATTATGTATATATAGATAGAGCTTTCTCTCTCGCTAGTTGGACCAACTTTCAAATTGTTAATCATGAGTATTAGCTGCTCTTCATCAACGGCTCATTCAGATTATGTGGGTGAGCGTAGATGGTTCGGGTGGTGTAATGCATGGGTGCGAGTCTCAGGCTCAGGGTATAGATTTACGGTGACATCTATACTCACGATGTCACTCACACTAGAAAGCTTACACAGCACACAGGCATCGAGGGGGGGGTGCTTATTATAGGGGGGTCGAACTGTTGGTGGGATATCTTGCTCCTTGTCGCGTATACGTAAACTGTTGATGGAATCATAGTTTGCGGCTACTCTACAGACTACACAACACCAGAGATGCACACCATCAGGACCATCACGACTATTCCTCTGGATACTACACAGGATGCAGCAATAACCTAACTACATTACTGGCAAACAAATCTCAATCACTGTTAATTGTGTTTGATTTTATCTTTCTTTAGATTTATTGAAAATTATACTACGATATCTGCGAGAAGCCCGGAATGCAACTCCACTATGGCCAATAGTTGTACGCCAAAATACCTCTCTACTGTAGCTTCTCATGTCACTTTCTTATCGGTTAATATTTGTGTAATTTTCAATGCCATATGGATTAATTCAGATCAAAATTTAAAAGTCCTTTAGGTGGTTAAATTCTATCATAAGGACTACTCTATAGTATCATTTTAAGTTTTGCATCTTCATCTCAAGATCTCTGAAGTGGAAAGTCTTATTTCAAGATATATCATGTAGAACTTCTTATCTTAAGATATCTCAACTGAAATTTTTCATCTCAAGATCTCCCAAGTGGAATATATTCCTGATATTATTAAATTATAGTATTAGTAAAGTATAGGGACTTTGTATTTGGAATAATAGGGGTACTATAGAATTATATATATAAAGTATTAATTTGTTAGTTCAGATGGACAATTACTTAGGGTGATAGTGGTATGAGTGTGGATAGAATTGATTATGAGTAGATAATTAATACGTATATTTATAAGATGTATGTTCATAGTGGTTTAAGTAAGGATATAATAACTCATAGAAGAGCAATAATGAATAAATAGGTTAGCTATGTGAGAGGATTATTGGCGTATCTAATTGTGGAAAAGGTAACTGACTCGGCGTTGTGGTGCTATAAGCATACAGCAGATGGCGGATAGGTGGTTATCATGTGGGTTGCGTGTGCTGGGACACCTCCAATGCCGTGTGTGTACGAATATGTGAATGCGCGCGTGCAGGCACTCCAGCTGAGAGGGGCTGAGAGCGTGACGTCTTCAGTAACCAGAATATTGCTGACAGGCCGTGTATGATAGTAATCGATGCGATATGATATATGGTTAGAGAGGTGGCTGCGACTGAATAAAAAGGTGCATGGTTATGGGCAATACGTGTTTGTGTTAATGTGAGGGGTATTACTCGACGCGGTGGTGGGCATACCGTAGGTTGCTCGGCCACTAGCGCGTGGCGCTACAACTTTTAGGTTGATATCCATCTTGTAATAACTGTCGTGTACGATAAAACGTTATGATGGCATGGACGTGTCAGTATGCAGCGAGTCATTATCGCGTCCTGATGCTTCATATATCATTGTAAACCATGTGGGGGTTCGTGAATAGTTTAACTGCTGCTTGTGCATTCTGGACCCAGAAGCTAATTATCATATCTCAAACTTAATAGTATTATAGATTAGAGTATATATATACTATATATTATATATATAGTATATATATATATATAGGTTAGGTTGGTCATTATATATATTTCGTGAATTGTGTATTAATACACGTTGCAGTAAAAGTTAATCTAACTTATATATATACTCACTTATATATATCCGATAGGTACATTAATGTTATCAACTATATATTAATTACTCATATACTATAGTTTACTATATATACTAAATGATATTATTATTTTTTGATTTCAAAGCCTTGAAATTACATTGTGATTTGTCGTGTGATATCTTTATTAGAGATATTTTTTTTTTTTTTTTTTTTGTGTGTGTGTGGTGATATTTATAGTGATGATTTTTAAATATCACTATTTTGATGATTGACTCTAATGTGATGATTGACACAATGTTGCAAGCTTCTGTTCTTGTTTTTTTTATTTTTAATTTGTTTGTGCTTGTGTTTAAGTTAGTAGTTTCGTGTGTGTGTGTGTGTGAGAGAGAGAGAGAGAGAGAGAGAGAGAGAGAGAGAGAGAGAGAGAGAGAGAGAGAGAGAGAGAGAGAGAGAGAGAGAGAGAGAAAGAGAAAGAGAGAGAGAGAGAGAGAGAGAGAGAGAGAGAGAGAGAGAGAGAGAGAGAGAGAGAGAGAGATTTAGGCTTAGGGAGGGGTGAGAGAGCGAGATAAAATAAAAGTATTTAAAGGGAGTTTCTAGAGGCTCTGTTGTACAGTAGAGGCTTCCAACATTTGTTTAGAGGTTGTAGGTCTCCTCTCTGATCGCTCACGATTATTTGGAGAGTTTTGGGGTATTTGTAGTTACTTTTTAGCTAGTTTTTTTTCTATTCTTGGAGTGAGGGGTTGTTGCTAGTTTATATAGTTAAAACATATTGGTTTCGAAATTTTGAACGTGTTCGCCTAATATATATATATATATATATATATATATATATATATATATATATATATATATATATATATATATATATATATATATATATATATAATTATGTTATTTATATTTTTATATACAGTATATATATTTTTATAAATGCTATATATATATATATATATATATATATATATATATATATATATATATATATATATAGCATAACTATTATATATATATATATCTATACTGCTATATATAAATCGGTTCTGCTGCACCATATATATATATATATCAGCACTGCTGCTGCTATGCTGCTCTGCTTATATATACTCTTAACTATATGCTGCTGATATTAATATATATAAAATATGGTTCTTTTTGTTTCATGCGCCCAGTCATATCTTTTGTTAATAATGGTATTAAGACGTGTTTTTAGTTTATATATTCAAATTGAATATTAGTTCATTCATTAAAAAAAATGGCAATTTTGTCATTTTTTTAAATTTTATTTTGAAAGGCTAGGGTAGGATGTTATGTTGATTAGGTTAGGTTATATATATATATAAAAGGGAACAGTAAATTTCAAATCTGCGTTATAGGAAACCAATATTCGCGGGATTAATTACTAAATTCAGTTATTATATTTGTCTCGCATGTTTATAAAATCAATTTACTTAAAACGCTTTTCGATAGAACATAAAAGATCTCATCTAAATATATTAGTCTTTCGAATGAATTGGATTTCTTAAAGACGCTATTTCTAAAGAATGGATTTCCAGGTTTCATTCACAGCATATTCAGGAATTAACTTTTCTTAAAATTTCAGTCAATATCTTTGTACTAAATTGACAGGACCTAAAGATCTACTGTATATGATATTACCTTTTATGGGGAGAATGAGTTGTGAAATTGAACGCAGAATTAAAGGAATATTAAAATCAAATTACCTCCAGTTCAACTTCAGATTAGCTTTTTCAAATGAAACTAAAATTGGAAAAATTCTTCAAAGTTAAAGATAAACTTCATTTACCTTTATGCTTATCATAAACTTCCTTTACTTTTATGTTCATCATAAACTTCCTTTACCTTTATGCTCATCAGTGATATACAAATACAAGTGCGGTGACTGTGATGCCACCTACATAGGAAAGACTACTCGTAGTCTTTCTATTTGCATTGCTGAATATAAAGGTATCTCCTTTAGAACATTGGAACATTTGCACCATCCCCCCCCCTATTCTGCGATCAATTCTCATTCTCTTCAGAAAAATCATCCTATACAGGATTCAAATTTCAATATTTTGGACTTTGAAACAGAGCCTGACCTCCATTCTTTAGAATCCTTATATATTTGACACCACGCTCCAAGGCTGAGTGAAAATTTACATTCAGAAAATATTTTAATACTAAAGTAGAATTCTGTCTTTTGGGAGTACCTTTTTACTACATATTTGCAAATTATTTATTTGATATTTTATTATATTGTTAATTATAATCTAGGCCTAGATAATGGATAGAAGTTTAAATCACCCGACAACAGTCGACAAGAATTTTTTTTAATTTTATTTTATAGATTTATACTGGTTATTTTAGCCATCGTGTGTATATATATATATATATATATATATATATATATATATATATATATATATATATATATTTATATATATATATGT
>JABUQX010017100.1:37500-47500 GCA_015478945.1 Trachelipus rathkii | reverse complement strand
CCAACCTTTTACATACCCTTTCATATCATACCTCACAGGGGTACCATTCATTATAAAATTATTTTTTTAAGCAAATGATGTTAGATATTTACTTTTAAATTAATTTAAACCTCACTTATGGGAAGAGGTAAAGGGAGCAAAAAATATTATTAAAGATAAAACAATATGCCTAAGCAAACTTCTCTTACCTTCAAAAAAACGGGAGCTATTACAAGTAATACGCTGAAGCATCAGTTTAAGCCCTATGGCAAGTTACTTCAATCGGATGAGGAGGGATCCCTCTTTGAAGAAAGATTAATCATCCAGGATATTGAAGTACGGAAATATAACACAACACGGAGAGTCACTGCTTTCATAAAAAAAAATTACTTAAGGCTTTAGCTAGACAAAACAAATTTGATGAAGTTTTTTAAGGAGTCAGTCGGAATGCCCAAGAGCTGTTCAAAAACTTTTTTCTTTTCTCTCTCTCAAAATGAATTGAGATTTTTTAGATGGTTGTGCTTTTTCCTTTTTGCATCAGGCTAGAGATTTTCAGAGGCATTTTATTTAGCTCAATTGTATGAATTTTAAAGTTTTAGATTATAGTTAGATTTTTATTAATTTTTAGATTTTTATTATAGGTTTGGGAGTGGATTCCAATTTGAGAATGATATAGTGAATTTAATTTAGATACCATTCAAAATTTCAACACTAAACCCCTTCAACAATCCTCTCAAACCCCCTCTTTTGAGATTCTCCACTCAAAACAAAATCTTCATCGTACAATAAGCAGGGCACCCTCCACTCTCTTCCATCTTCCATCAGTCTAACAGCCTTCCCTGCACACCCTACCTAATTCTTCTCACCCAATCCATATTAAATAGCCATGGAGACATAAAACATAACTGCCTCACTCCGCTATTAATATTAAAACAATCACTTTCAACTCCATTTATTCTTACACACGCTTCGCTATCGTCGTACATACTTTATGAATTCCACTTCAGAGTGCCTACACCAACACCATATAATCACTCAACCACCTCCATAGCAGCTTCCCTATTAATCTTGTCACACGACGCATGTAGGAAGTCTATATAAACTTTAATTCAGTTCGTTCTTTTCTCTCATTTGTTTTACTGTAAAAATGTGATCTACACGACACCTCCTCTACCACTTCCTAAATGCACGTTGTTCTACACATATATATTATAGATATATAAATATATATTATATATATATATATAATAAATATGATAGTAATATATATTATATATATTATATATACTATATATATATGATATATATATAATATATAAATATTAGAGGATACAAAATTTCTTCACCTTATGTCTCCGGCCGGAGTTTTGTGTAGCCTTAATTAATAATTACTCTTAATAATAAAATTATAAATTTTCCTTGCAGAAAGGAGCAAAATAATAAAAATGATTAAAAATTAATTAAATTTATATACCTTCGGACATGTGAACAACGGCCAAGAAACTGAAAGAAGTGAAGGGACCTAAGTTACCCTTTTTTATAACATTTAATAAATGTAGAAAAATAAAGATAAAAACTATGGTGAAATCTGTAAAATATATCTTTTCTTTCTTCTTTCCTCCCTTACCTTACCCACTAGATTGTTGGGTAGGGGTGAGTAGCATGTACGGAAAAGAGAAATAGCTACGAGTAGAAGAAACATGACCGTTAGTCGAAATGAAAGGCACCCCGTCTACCATCCTCTAACACACCTTAATAAGAGCTTGTTTCAATCAAACATCACCGATATAGGCATTACACAAGACTGCGATGAGACCCTCACTGTGGGATTCATCCCCTGGGCAAGAAGCCCACAACAATACCCCCCTCACAAAACCCCGCCATCACTCTTCATTATGCACAATTCCACTCTGCCAAACTCCGCATCCTTTCTTCAGACATTACGCTTTATGACTCAATCCCTTTTCTTCATACTCCCAGCCGCGCGCCGATTTCCAGCACACTCACGCACTATACATCCGGTTAACCAGCCGACTATCATCCATCTTTCATATGACCAAACCATTTCAAGGTACTTTCATTTATTCCCCTCACTTACGCCATATCTCACACCACACAACTCATAATGCGTTCATTCTCATTTTTATTCATACTTTCACAATGTAACACGCCCAATTATATTCTATCTTGAACAGATTGTACTCAGATCTATCTCTCTATTCCATACCATCGTATTCATGCTAGTATATTACACAGATAACGACATGACCCTCATGCAAAACCTAGTGCACTCCAGACTTACTCCATTTGTATCTCGTATACCAAGGATTTAATTGACACCAGCCATTTTGACACTTTCCCATACACTTCTGCAGCATCGTCCTTTTCATCCAACATATATTTTAAAATTAAACTCAGACACCTGTTCCATTACTCACCATTCCAACATGAATTCACACGCCACTCTCACTCACTCACCTACCCATAACGTAATCTTATCTACATTTACTTTTTGCACACCCTGCCAAATTCCTCTCTGCCAAATCTCTCAACTCTCTTCAGATTCGCCACACAAAACCAAAAATCCGCGTACAGATAAGCAGACCCTCACACTCTCCTCCAATTTTCCAGGCATTCTAACAGGCCTTCCCCACCACACCTACACACTCCCATCCATAACAAAGACAATAAATTAATATATATAATATATATATATATTATATATAATTATATAACTATATATATATATATATATATATAATATATATAATACTATATACTACTATATTATATATATATCATCCAAACTAATTAAACATACAAACACCACAAAACAACACACACATTATACTTTATCTATAATAATATATATTATATATATATTATATCTATATATATAATATATATATATATATATATATATTATATAGTATAAATATATATATATGGTATATATATATATAATATAATATATATTCAGAGGTGGGCACCCGCTCATTTAGGGGTAGTCCGCTTAGCGCACCTCCGCAACTCGAGAAAACGTAGTCCGCTAGCGCACCTCCGCACCTATTTCAGAACATCAAACCTCCGCTATCGCAAGTCCGCACGTCACATCTTATCTAAAATGTGAGACTCACAAAGGTGTTTATATTAAATAACAACATAGTAATACTATCCCTTACAAAAGATTGATTTAATATTATATGAAAAATTGATGGAATATGTTACAAAATCTCGAAAGATTTCCTCTTCCTCCTGCAAGTCACTTAACTCTACACACACACTCTTACAATAAATAATTTGCCTACTGCTAAATTGATAAAAGCAAGTTAAGCTGACCTCTTTGCCCTCAAATTATCCCCCACCATTACTAAATATTCGCTCTACAGCAGCCAGAACCTAGGGAGCTGTAATTATTATTTATGACAAGTCACAAATTCTTGGCCTATGGCTGAAAGGGGAAAGGACGTCTTGAGTGCAGAGAGTGCTTGTGTTAGTTCGCTTCCAGCAGCTCATTGCTAATTTAAGGTAAATCATTCTGCCTCCCATCTGAAATTTTTTGACCACCCTGTCCACCCATTAATAAGGTCTATTTCGTTCAAAGTTTAGTAGAATCCATGAAAGCTTCGACGCCTGCAGAGTCCATGCTAATGCTACGTATCAGCTGGCCAGGTTTTGATATATATAGTATATATATATAATAACATATATATATATATTATATATAATTATATAATTATATAATATAATATATATATATTTAGATATATATATATAATATATATATATATTAAAATATAAATATAAAATATATAAAATATATATTATAATATAATATATAATATATAATATCTATATACCTGCAAATATAATAAACTATATAGACCTATATAAATACTCACATAACGATCTCAATAATCAAATAACCCACAATATTATAAATATAATATAAAGATTATATTAGATATATTATATATTATATATAGTATATATATAATATATTATACTAAAATAAGTAATATATATATATATATAATTATATATAATATATTTATATTATATTATAGTATATATATTATATATAGATATAATTATATATATTATATTTATATATATTATATATATATAATAATATAATTATTATATATATTAATCATTCTGTGAAAAACCAACAATATATATATATAATATATATATTTATATATAATATATATATATATTATATATAATATATAAATATAATATAATTATAATTATATATATATATTACTATATAATATCTGAGTTAAGTAATATAATATATACCTAATAAATTCACTAATTCTCACCCGAAAACCATGGGAGGCATTTAAAATAACTAAAATGTTATAAAATAAATATATATATATATATATATAATAATATATATATATAAAATAATAATATATACTTATATAATAAATATATATATATATATATATATTTATATATTAATATATATATAGTATATATATATATATCTAGTATTATACATATTAATAAATAAAATAAATATATAATAAATATATTATATATAATATTATTATTATATATTTATAGTTATTATATAATAATATATTATAATATAATATATTAAATATATATGAAAAGGGGACACAAATATAGCTGTTATACTCAGCAACTATAACCTACTTGAAAAAATCAATTCCTCTTTCCTTTTCTTCTGCGAAACTTATTTATAATATTTTTTAACCAGGATGCAATGTTTCGATAATTAAATTAAAAAGTTCTGTTTCTAGGTAAAGCTAAGGCAAAATGTTGACATCTTGCCTGCACTCATCGTGCTGTTCGGTAGGAGGATGTCCTATATACGATATTAGGCAGAGAAAACTCCTTTCACAGATGCGTTGTCTGAATTTATGACGATCAGACTAAAAAAGCCTATAGATTCAGAACCATTTTGTGAAACATTCCTACTATGTTAAGTTGAATGCCTTTGTCCGAAAGAGATTAGCATTGTGGGATCATAAATCACGTATAATTCATTACGTAATATGGATCTGTCAAAAAGATACCACTATGTGCCAATTAAAAGGAATCTAAGCTTTTCAGGAAAGTTTGGAAGTTAAGAATTTTGTGAATTCACCTAACCTGTGAAGAATTATAATAAGCCGATAAAATTTGAGAATTTTGCCCTCATCTGAATTGATGATGATTACAACATATTATCATAAAGGGTTATACATCTCATAATATGAATGGCTTGATCCCAATACTGCATTTTCATCTCTCTCTCTCTCTCCTCTCTCTCTCTCTCTCTCTCTCTCTCTCATCTCTTCTCTCTCGCTCGTCTAACTTCTTCTAAACTCTCTCTCTCTCTCTCCTTCTCTCTCTCCTATATATATATATTATAGTATATAATACTATAAATTATTATATATAATAATATATATATATAATATATATATAAATATATATATATATATATTATAAAATATATATATATATATACAAGTAAGTTTTTATTTGTATTATTTAAAAAAATTAGTTTTCAGAAGAGCTTTGTGAAAAAGTAATGAAAATAGACAAAATAAGAATACGATTTCTTTTACGTTGCCATGACAACCAGCGTGTTTGAAAGCATTATAATTATGCTTTCCTGGAGGCACAAATCGAAATTCCTCCAGTCAATGATCCTTATGAAAATTAATGTTCGCAAGAAAATAAATGATTTTAATGAAAATACTTAACTTGACTCTTAAGCATTTTAAACATATATTGTTTAAATAGTAATAAATAATAATTTGAATTAATTTCTTACATTAGTTGCTTTTATTGTTTTTAGAGGAGGCCCGGCCTTCTGTGCTCTGTAAAAACCGCGCCTGAAGTACAATTATATATTATATAATATATATATATATAATATTATATATATATATATATATTATAATAATATAATATATAACTAATATATTATATATTTATAGTATATATATATATATAGTATAAAAATTAATAATATATATAATAAATTTATATATAAATATAATAAAATATAATATTATATATAATATATATAATATATATATATATTTAATAATATATATTTATATATTATATATATATATACTATATATATAATATATAGATAATTATATTATATATATATAATATATTTATATATATATATAAAAATATATATAATTGATTATATATATATATGTATATATATGAAAAATATAGTATATTAATTATAATATAATAAATAAATATATATACAAACATTTATATATATAAAATATTATATATATGTTATATAAAGAAAATAAAGATATATATATTAATTATGTATAATGAATAAACATATATTAAAAAAATATATATATATAACTATATACTATATAAATTTAATAAAAATATATATAATATATTATATATATACTATATAATCAATTCTGTTATAGACAAATATTATAAATATAAAATATATATATATATATATATATATATAATATAGTATTATAATGATATTATATATATATATAATATATAATATATAATAAAATATATATAGTATATATATATATATTTGGGGTTTACACAGAATTGATTTAGATATTGCCTTAGTATTATAGCAATAAAATGAAGGTAATTAAAGCCTGAAGATGATTGGATAGCACTTTCCGCCTTTAAAAATCCTGTTAAATGTAATAATCTTATATGTATACTGTACATTAAATAATTCCATGTTAGTATTAAAAGTATTTTAGTGCAAGTATTTATAGATTGAGAGTATAATTATTATAAACTTAAAAATACAAAATTATATCCTTATTATAACCAATAAGAATTCTTAATAAGTTAACTAAACTATACTTCATTTTTCAAAAAAGGTGCGGACCAAAAGAGCGAAACTTTTTTTGATACCGCACCGTGCTAAATCCGCGAATTCCTGACGAAAACTCCCCCCGCACTCCCCCGCCTAGTCCCGCACTCCCCTATTCCTACGTATCGCTTCGGACCCGGAAATACGGACCTAGCGGGACAACAAAGCCCGAAGTGACATACCTGATATATAGTAATAAATATATAATATATATAGTATACTATATTTAATTATATATATAGTATATTAATAATATAATTATTATAATAAATATATATATTATAATATTATATATTAATATAAAATATAGTAAAAAATAAATATAATATAGATATAATGAATATTGGAGAATTTAAAAAAAATTGCTGTTTGTTTAGTGGTGTTTGAGATTTTACATTGCAACGTTACTGAGGTCATCAACCTCGAGAAATCGAATCCTGTTGAGCAATTAGTCAAAGAGTTACCTAATAAAAATCAACTCTTAAACTATTACTATCCTTCGTCTCTCTTGTCATTTTAACTAGGAGACCTGACGGTAAGGCTGCTGTCTTAAAAGTTGTACCTAAAATCCTTAATGCTGTTAGTTTTTCGCTCAGATCTTATTTCCACTACTAATTCACACCTGAATAAGTATCTCTGATATTTGTCCGAGAGAGACTATCAATATTTAGGCGCCCTCCTCCCTATCCACCCCACAACCTCAACACCAAGCCCCAAACATCACCACTCATACAATCGAGTATGAAAAAGATATGAATGTAAATTAGTATATTAAGTTATTAATGACCGTAGTTTTCCTCTCTACTTTGTGAAATCTGTGCAATCACATCATTTCATCGATCTACGATCTACCCTCCTCTCTCGCATCGCGTCACTCTCCTCGAGCGACTCGATCCTGCTCTGACGTCTCATCTCGTGACTCATGCGCAATCGGCTCTAGTGCGGGCGCGCTCAAAACTGTGTTCCATTTAACTAAATGCCTATCTGTATGCATCTTGACATTACCTTTTTTTCTGTTGATTATCCCAAATACTTTTTATTATATTCCGCCAATAGCGTAGAATCGGGTTTCGAAATAATCAATCCAGAACAGATGACTATCCTCTGGGACAGAGGTTCCTTCACTTACGCTGATTGGGCTTAAAAGTAAATACGCATAAAAAAAAAGCAAAATACGACTTCGCCGTCCAGATTATATTTACGCTATCCGCAATTTTCTCTTACCCCTCACATCACAAACAACTAGAAAGCGAGAAGTCAAAGACGGAGGGCGTCTCACGGTTGCTGCTTCGTGAAACCTTGTTTGTTTAGCTATATTCTGACCCCTATATCTTCCACCCCCACGTCTCTCTCCCCAGTCCCTCACTAATCTTTCAAACTCCCTAATGCGTTTATTTCTTCTCCGTTATGTCGTATAACACTAACTTACAAAGAAAATATACAGACATAGAGTCCTAAGACAGTGCACCAGGGATCTTTTAATTTTAATTAAAACCACTTCATCGTCCCCTTCATATGGGGCTATAGTTACGTTTGAACATTATTTCTTACATATACCTCTATATGTACAACGGACACGGCGTCAAATATTGCCTAAGAGGCTACGACAATGAAAGCATTATTCAAGAGATGATTATGTGTAAAATTGAGGTCCAAAATGTCGGAGCGATAAGGTATAAGATCTTATACTATATATATATAAAAATACATAATATAAAATATATATAATATTATATTATATATATATATTAGTATAAAATATATTATATAAATATTATAGGCCAAACTAAGAAGTACGCATAGATCTCAAAAAAATAAGATTAGGCTTACAAGAAAACTATACACTATTATGGAATCAGCGTCAGAAATTGTATGGAAATATTGAGAAAAAAAATTTTACATGTATTTTTTCAATAGTATTTTTTGTAATATCTCCAAACACAAAGGTAAGAGCAAAAACTAAAAACCCCATATTATGAAATCGAAGCAACCCGATATATTTATTTAGCGCCGAGCTACAAGACAACATATGGACACAGAGGTGAACATTTCCAATACCTAAAAAAAATCGATAGAACCTAGAAGAGATTGTTGTAGTATGGAACCAAAAAATACCAAAAGAAGCAGGCAAGAAACCGTTCATAGGAAGACCACCCCAGGGAGAACATAAGTCGTAACCCGTCGTACCAAAAAATCCAGGAGCCGAGGACCCGACTCTCTGCATCTTTTGCAGGATTTACCCTGGGGATATTCTTTTAGTTTAAAAACAATAAAATCGTAAATAAAACAGTATTACATAACGCCTATTACTAAAATAAGTTATCGGAGATTCTACGCATCGAAAACAGTACCTATTCGTAGTTTTGGAGATATTAAAAAAGAAATAAAGTAAAAAAAAGTAAAATTTTTTTTCATATATCCAATAACACGATTCGATACGACTATTCCATATATCGATTACGTAGATTCTTATAGTACTATCCTTAAGTCTTCGAAAATTACTCGCGCGCGAGCAGCTAACCTCCAGTATCTTACACCAACCAATTGATAGTAATCGATATAGATACATATTAGAAATAAAAATAAAATAAAAAAAAATAAAATATTTATTATAGTAATAAAAAATCATAAACTAAATCACATTAAAAACTATAGTTTAAATGTTTATATCAATATCAAATTATAGTGAAGTGACTATAAAGCTTTAGTTTTATGTAAATGTAAGTCTATAGTTTATATGATTTGTTATTTAACTATGGTTTACTTAATATAAAATAATATAAATTTGGTGTATATAAAGGATTGGCGAATAAAAAACAGAAAAAAATAGACAAGATTCATTTATCGCCAACTAAAAGTAGGAAACTTGTTGACTTTCAATATATACAATTAGATTGTTTTATAAATTCGAGCTATACATTTTATATAGTAATTCTAGGCTGGTCATATGTGAGGAATCTACACACTACGGTTTGGCTTCTGCGTCTCTATTGATACGGGTTAACTGCCCTCATTCATTGTTTTGTACACAAATGGAACTAAATCGTGCTTCGCAAAATGTTATGATTCAAAACAATGAATAAGACATTTTTTAATCAAACCCTATTGTCTAAATGCGACGGTAAACCACTGTTTATGAATCCTATCTTAGGTTAA
>JABUQX010017100.1:22500-30000 GCA_015478945.1 Trachelipus rathkii | reverse complement strand
TGACACTTATCGTCCACATGAGGGTAATATTGAAGAAGTGAGATTTTCTGGGATAATCTGAATGATATTTTTGGATGGGATAAGTAGGCGTTTCAGATTGATTGTGTTGGGTGACTTAAATGGTTGGATGAGGTGATCAAAGGATGGGTATAACAGGTTGCTTTGGTGTGTGGGGTATAAATCATTGAAAAATGAATTAATTGATTTCTATGAGAAGAAAGTATGTTTGTGAGTAATACTCTTTAAACACAAAAGTATTCATAAGTATACCTAAGATTAATTGTAAGTAGGAATGGTATCAGTTAAAAGTAGCAGATGATTTTGTGTTGTGAAAAGATGTTGGTAATGTTGAATGTTAAGTGGTGAGGGGTTAGGAATGGGATTATCGGATCATTATATTGTTTTTATGTAAATTACGATATTAGGGGCTTGGATAGAGAGAGAAGGTAATAAGGGATGAAGTGGTGTAAAGTCAAAAGTGAAACTTAAGTGAACAAGGTAATAAAGATAAGTATTTGGAAACCTCATAAGTAAAACCAGTTGAATGTGAGACAAGGATTTGAAACTGAACAATCTGGAGCTCTAATAGAAGAAGCCATTAATATATAGAACTGGAAAATAAGTATGTGGATGTGCCTAAAGTAGGGAAGTAAGGAAGATATTAACAGCAGTGGTGGAATGAAGAAGTGTACAAGCTGTTAAAAAGTAAAAAAGCTTGGTTGGATTATTGCTAAAACCAATGATGAGGTTTCAAAAGAAAGAATGTTTGGAGTTATATAAGGAGGAAAAAGAATAGCAAAAGACAATTATAGAGAAAAGGAGTAAGTGTGAACAGCTTGGAAGGGAGGGATGAATGTGGACTTATAAGGGAATAGGAAACTCTTCTGCGGAAGGAAGCCTGAAGGTTAAAAATGAGAATAGGGGAATCTACTTAGAATAATGAATAAGGAAGGTGCTTTCGAGACTGATGAAATGGATGTGAGGGAGTGTGGAGGGGAACACTTCGAAAATCATAACATTGGCAGGAATGAAGAGGTGATGGTGAATGTGTGTGGGATTGATTTTGATGGTTTAAGAAGAAATAGGTATTTTGGGGATGAGGTCATTCGTAAGGAGGGAGAGTATGCGATAGAGTGAGAAGTTAGAAATGGTAAAATGCAGAGTGTAGATAGTATTACTGGTGAAATGATCAAGAACAGGCGAGATGATGATTGATTGGTTTTGGATTTATTGTAACAAAGCGTTTATGGAGGGTATAGTTCCGAGGGATTGGAGGATACCAGTAATAGTACCTTTATATAAAGGTAAGGGCGATATAGGTAACTATAGAAATAATAGGGGAATTAGTTTATTGAGTGTTGTGGGAAGATGTATGCTGGTATTTTTGTCGGAAGAGTGCGTCGAGTGACTGAGGGACTGATTGGTGAAGAACAAAGTGCATTTAGAAGTGGTAGAGGATGTGTGAATCAAATCTTTACATTGAAACAAATGATTAAGAAACGAATATAAATAAATTGTATTTAGGTTTTATGGATTTTCAACAGGCGTATGATAGAATTAATAAGAAAGCTCTACGGTAGGTGTTAGTGATATATAGTGTTGGTGGTAGGGTTCTGAATGGAATCAAAAGTATGTACGACGATAGTGAAGCTTGTGTAAGAATAAATGTAGTTTAATGTAATTGGTTCAATATTAATAGCGTAGTGAGGCAGGGATGTGTTATGTTTCCTTGGTTATTCAATTTGTATGTGGATAGGGTTATGAAAGCATTATAGGTGGGAATGGCAGGGGAAGGTGTTAGAATGATAGAGAATGGAAGAGAGTAGAGGGTGCCCTACCAATTATATGCGGATGATTTGGTTTAGTGTGGTGAATCTGAAGAGAGTTTGAGAGGATTGGTAGAGGGATTTGGCAGGGTTTGTAAAAAGAGGGGTTTGAAAGTAAACGAAGATAATAGTAAGGTTATGGTTGTGAGTGAGGACAGTCCTCGGTGTGAAGTTATGTTGGATGGTGAGCAACTGAAACAAGTGTGTGAGTTTAAATATTTAGGATACATGTTGGATGGAAAGGGAACGGATGATGCAGAGTGTAGTAGGAAAGTTGTGAGTGGTAGGAAGTTGGCTGGAGCAATTAAATCTGCCGTGGATGTAAAAGAATTAAGTCTTTAATGCGCTACGGTTTTACATCATGGTATGTTGTTACCTGCATTAATGTATAGTAATGAAACTATGGTATGGAATAAGAGTTATAGATACAATGTGTTCAGGTAGACAATCTTAGGGGCGTTTTAGGTGTTAGAAGAATTGATAAAATGAGGAATGGACGCATTAAGGAGTTGTGTGGTGTGAAGAAAGGAGTTCAATGTGAATAATGAAAGAAAGTACATTGAGATGGTTTGTGGTAATGTTTAAAGATGGATGATAGTCCCAGTTAGTTCTAACGGATGTATAGTAGTGAAATTAATACTTAGGAATTAATAAATGGGAAGATCGAAGAAAAAAGTGGATTGAGTGTTAAGGAATGCCTGGAGGAAGGAATGTGAGTTTGGCAGAGGCAAGAAGAAAGGTACATAATATGAGTGAATGACAGGGTTTTGTGAGGGGGGAGTATGATTGGGCCCACCTGGGCCAAGGGATAAATCCTACATTGACGAGATGCCATAGTGATGGTCCATCGCTGTCTCGTGAAGCTCTAGGGTGGATTTTTCTGACTGCGACGAGTTCTCACTAAAGGGTAAATATGGGGCGGTAAGCCTCTGATTTCTTTTCGGACCTATTTTGTTTGCTCCGTCAGTTTTTTTTTTAATATATTGCTAGTATAGTATAATGAATTTAAGTCGAACGAACTTGTGATTAAAGTTCGAAATATTTTAAATAATTTTTTAAAAAATTATGTTTTAAATTATGTTATAAAATTATGTTTGAGGGTAATTTTTAGCGCATAAAAAAAATTATGAAAGAATTATTTGTTATTAATTATTTATTTATTAAAATGTCAGTTAAATTTAATTTATTAAATTTACAATTAATTAATTATTTGTTAAAATGTCAGTTAAATTAATTATTAAATTTACGACTCTAAAGAGTCTAAAAGAAAATAATTTTGTTCATATATTGTCGTACATTTGTCATGAAAACCCATATATAAATATATCTTGTTCGAAAACGTAAAAGTGCAAAACAACTTTGACTTCGGCTACAATTTTTTATAAAATATTTTTTCCAAATGAAATGAAAAAGGGGCGAAATGTATTTTTTTTCCTGACTTAACTTAACTTAACCTAACCTAATTTCGCCCTTAGAACAGGTAAAAAAAAAAAAAAAATTGATTTCGCCCCTAGAACATCTATTTATGTATAATAGATGCTACCTGTGAAATTTTTCGTTATTCGATACTCCATTAAATATTGTCGTGTAGCCGTTAAGTAATTTTGTCCTATATATATATATATATATATATATATATATTTATATCTATATATATATATATATATATATATCTATCATACTATATATATATATATATATATATATATATATATATATATATATATATATATATATATATATAAGGCAAATTATTAGAAACTGTACTGTATTAGTAGGGATATAGTCAAGCCTCACAAGGATAAAACAAAAACAGGGCCTCCTAAGTTTTTCTAATTACAAACTGGTACTAATAATGTAAATTAATTTATAAGTTAACAGGTTAGGTTAAGTCAAAAAGGTTAAGATTTAGGTTAAGTTAGGTACCTAGGTAGTCAGTACAGTTTCTACAAATTTACCATATATAACTACTTATATATATATATATACATATATATATATATATATGCATATATATATATATATATATATATATATATATATATATATATATATATATATATATATATATATAATCATCATACAGGTTACGATTGCAATTTGAGAATATTGCAAATACGAAAAGGCTAAGAAATTACGAAAATATGGTTTTATTTGGGTGAGAATTACATATACTTTAAAAATATTTCAGTTTATTTCTATGTCAATTATGTACTAATTGATAGAAACATCAAAACAGTTTTGTTGCTATTATATACGATACGATAGCTACAAAAGCCAAGATTAGCTGTGAAAAACATAACTATTGGAATTTTAAGATATTTTAAAAATTTTGAAAGGTTGAAAGCTTTTATTGCCTTTTTGAACCGATTTTGATTACTCTCGTGATTCCATCTAGATTTTGTTCTTATAAATCTCTCTAAGTTACTTATTTCTAAATTATTTATTTCTTTATATCTTTAAAGCAATTATTTTGCACTCAAGTAGGCTATCAATAGTCTAACCAATATCTTCTTTCTCCAATAAACCTCCATCATTACATTGTAGACTTTCAGTGAATTTGCAAGGCCATCTGACAACTTACTTTGGTAATCAAATATTTGAAAAGAACTATATCACCTAATCCTAATATTTTTAAAAGTGATGACATAAAGAAATTCTTATAATTTACTTAAACATTTCCAGAGGTTGCTATCTGACCATTGATTTTCTTAGGAGACATATTTTGGCAGAAATTAACCAAACAACAAAATTTTTCACGTGTTACCTAAAATCTAATCCAAAAATTTTGTTTCACCTTTATAATTCTTATCAAAAATCAACTAAAATCAGGATGACATTAATAGTGGGAAACATTCTCAAAACCTTTTTGCAAATCCTGTGGATAACACTAATCTTAACATTTCTCACAGTAGTCATCAAAACCCACATCCTCAAATGTTACTGGCCACCAGCAGAGGAGACCAAATGGTAATTCATAAGGAAGAATTCCAGTCCGTATTAAAAATATCAACCTTACAAAATTAGATTTTCATTCATATTGGAGGATGTAAAGGCACAGTTCTTCATTTTATGTTTATGTCCTTTCTCTTCTCTATTAGTTTCAGCTTTGGTTGACTACATTTAAGGTCAGTTGAAATGAGTAAAAAATAAATGATCTAAATCATTTAAGATTATATTAACTACCTTATATGCAAGAACAGATGAAACAATGAGGCAAACCCAAAGATAGAGCTACAATCTTATTGAACGTCCTTGACAAGCACTAAGGAAGTTCCTTCTGATCAGACTAGAATCAAAGAAACCATTTTTTTAGGCAGAAACTAAGACTCTGTGCTTGCTCTCTGAATTATCATCTAAAATTCAACAACCACAAATATATCACTCATTCTTGTTCCTTGTGTCCTCCAGGACTAATATAGTGCTCACTCAAATCCTTAATGGTTTCATCCCCTTTTAGCTCATCAGTCTTCTTCTTTCTTTCAGAATACAAGTACCTCAAAATATAATTCATTAAAAAAAGATTTACCTTTTCTGCTTGAATTCCAACAAATGCGATTATGCATGCAGTAAATCTTCTGAGTATTTTATGAAACACACTCAGGGTTTCTTCATTGAGTTCACTATTCGTTAGAGTTCTTGGACTTTCAGACAGACTCAAGGACTCTAATCCTATAAATGAAATATCTACATTTTGATTCAATTTAAAATAAAAAAAATCATAGTTTTTAATTGCAATTTCATTATACAAAATAATAGTGACTTAAATGATTAGGACTCATTTAATAAAAGATTTAAAATCTTGTTTAATTCACCAACTATAATAAATTATAATAATTTATAATAGTTTATAATTTTATTTATTCATTTTGATTGTTGCTTTTGCACAAACTATTTCGTGGAAGCTACTAAATCGAATAAACAGATTGTTCACTTCAGTATATATATATACAGCAATAGCATATATACTATATGTATATATATATATATATATATATATATATATATATATATATATATATATATATATATATATATATAATAACATATATAATAATAACATATATATATATATATATATATCTATATATATATATATATATATATATATCTTATAATAATATGTATGTATATGCTATATATATATGTATAATATATATATATATATATATAATAATAATAATATGTAATAACAACAACAACAACAAATAATAATATCTATTGTATGTTATACCACCTTCTTTCCCAAGTTGGGGTAGGTATATAAATCACTGGAAACAAGAGTAGTATGGAAAATAACACAAGTCGAAGAAAGCCCAGCCTTACCGCCCTTTATACTTTTAGTGAGAACTCATCACAGTCAGAAAAATCTACCCTAGATTCACTATGGCATTTCGTCAATGTGGGGTTCATCTTTCTCCACTCTACCCATTACACTCCTCCTTACTACTGGCCATCGTTCCCCCAAAAATACTATTCCTTCTTTATAAACCCACACATTTCATATCTTTATATTCTTCATTCTTTATAATGTTAGATTTTTAGAAGTGTTAGTCACATCTATAACATCATTTTCATCAGTTGTAGAAGAACATATCTCAGTATTAACACATTCTGTTTCAGTTATATTCTCATTATAACCTTTCGCATCCTTTGAAGAGCTTCCTATTCCCTTGAAAGTCTATCTTACTCCATCAACTAATTCATTTCTTTCTCCTACATGTCATCCCCATTATTCTTTCCTGTAATAATTTCAAAATATTTTAGATCCTATCAATGGCTTTTGGTACATTTCAAACACCTTCTTTTTGCACTATTGTTTGTCAACTGTTCCACCACTTACTATTAACATTCTTACTTACTACCTTAGCATCCCATAACTTCTTTTGCTGCTCATATTGCTTTATTCATTTGCTTCAGATTTGTTAGTTTCTTGTTTCCCATTCAACTAGTTATTTAATGCTCTCTAAATACTTATCATATTACCTTGCTCACTAACCTCATCTTAGTCTCTAGTTTCCATTCTTATATATTCTCTCTGTATTACTAACTTATTTTATATTATTGTAATGATCCCATCATCATTCTAAACCCTCACTGATTCCCGTATCAACATATAAACCTCTTCATAACCTACTTACAAGTAATCATGTACTTTTACTTTTCCTTATACCATCTCTACTTAAAGCCAACTTTAGTATACTTATGTTAATACTCTTGTGTTTAAAGAAAGTGATTACTTTTCACACATATCTTTTTCTCATAAAAATGTCACCTTCTAATTCTCATTTCTCTCCACGACTTTAAAAGCCACCTGTTATACCATCCCTTTTATGATCACCTATCCAACCATTTGGGTGCTTAACACAATCAATCTAAGCTCCTTCTCACCCCATCTAAAACTTCAGATTATTTCAGAAAATCGCACTCTTCAACATTTCCCTCAAATGGTCCAGTTGTCACAACCACGCATATCTTGACCTTTTCAAACTCAGTTCTTATTGAATGCTGGGTACCCTATAAACAAAAATATACCTTATAGCTCTGTACCCTGGGTTACTCATCAGAATTACAACTCTTTCTCTCCTCCTCTCTCATTTTTCACACCAGCATATACATTTCACACCCTCATTTTTCGCCGTTTCTTTCCATCTTTGTTTCAGTCACATTAAAA